>JAKRZM010000905.1:64736-143900 GCA_036379175.1 Heliconius cydno galanthus | reverse complement strand
TTTTTTTTTTTTTTTGCAAGGTGTCGTCGGCCTAATCAACGTACGTCGACTTAATTAAATTAATAAATTTAATTTAAATGGCGGGTGCGTTCTCATTGATTACTTGATTTTTTTAAGACAGGATTATTTTCTCATAAGGAAAATTTCGGAAACTACGAGAAAAGAGAGTGAGACGAGACTAGAGAGTGTTTCTAATATTGATTATTTAGTTCAGAACAGACTTTATTGTTTTTGGTATTTTAGTCCTAAATATAACAAAAACAAGGCCAGTAGTGGCGCAGGGGCACAGAGTGTGACTGTAAAACCGACTAGTTGTGGGTTCGATCCCCACTCGAGGAGATTAAATATTTATTTAAATTCATATTTCCATTTCTTCGCTCTGGTGTCGAGGCAAAGCGCGGCGTTGAGTTCTGCCATTCAACACGCAATGTCTCCAGAATTCGGCAGAAAGTGGGGAACGGGGTGTCTTAACAGTAGATTCCCTCTGCCTACCCTGCTGTGTGCGGGATAAATATAACAAAAAGGATATATAATAAAAAAAGTTGGTAGAATGCGGCAGCGATTAACATCGAGCTTGCACAAATATAAATAGAAATAAAAATGTCTATAGTTAAATTAAACATATTCTTAAATAATATTTGAGCTAAAAACTTGACTTGACACAAGATATATAACTTGGCTATAAATTAAAAAAAAATTAAAACGGTAAACAACAGAAAACATTTTGTATTTACTCTACGTCTGTCTACCCAAGTCTTATAAGAGTAAATCGAACACGTCCAGACTTAGTCTATACAGATATTTCTTCAATCGTTCACGCTTGCAAAATGATATAACATTGAAGTTTTGACAGTGAAAAAAAATATTGTGATAGTAACTGATAAAATATTATCTTTAGTCCGAGTTAATTATCCAATAAATCTAGATATAAATATAATTAAATTTTCAGTTGAGTGTGCAAATCTCGGACCACCATGTATTTACAATTGTTTATTTATTTCCTTTTGCCTCTCATATCGATTGTTCTATATTTTCGGTATAATAGAAAAACTAGATTAATCAATGAAATACCTGGACCGAAGTCATGGCCGGTTATTGGAAATTTTTTGGGTTTCATGCTACCAGCAGGTTAGTGGTTATACTTAATTTTTTACTTATCGTAGACAGAGAAACCGAAAACTATTATGTCCACTTTTAATTCCATATCATCAAAAAGTCTTTTTATGGCCATTAAAAAATTAAAATTCGCAACTGCCGCGTATTCTTTATCATTTACTAACATTACAGTGGTATCAAGGTCAACGAATTTTGGTACCTCCGAGTGATATTAATGACAGTAAATGTAAAACAAATAAGATACAATAAACTCTCAATAGTGAAGAAAAAATAACGAAAAATTTTCAACAAAGAATTACTTAAGTAAAAAAATCAAAATGATCATTTATTAGAAATTGGCATTGATAATTTCAAATTAAATTCTACCCAGAATCTGTCTCATCTTTAGTAATCCTTAGTATGTTTTACTAAACGATATCTTAAAATTTTCTTTTATACACATATGTAAAAACTTACATATGTATAGTTTATATTACTTTGTCTATTTATGGTTATAGAAGACTAATTTCCAACTATTTTATTTAATGATTCTTTTCTATTTTTTAGAGCTAAGTTTACGCACTAAAATTAAACTAAATCAAAAATCAGCTTCACGCTGTATCCCGCTCACAACAGGGTGAACAAAAGGAGCCTTGTGTTAAGACACTCCGTTCAACATTTTCCACCGAATTTTTCGAGTTTTTTTTACATTTGGCTAGATTATCGGAAAATGTAAATATGTCCCAAGCCTTAATTTCTATTAAAAGCTTTTATTTTTGACGTCTACTCAATTTTTTTACGTATCACGTTGTCTTCTTTAATATACACCAAATAAGTGCCATTATAACAATATTTTTTAGGACATACATAATTACGTTTTATTAAATGAAATTCACTTAAGGCTACTAAAAATATAAGGAAACTATGTTTGTATTTTTTGCAGATGAACTTTTTAAATATCAGAGACATTTACCAAAGCAATATGGTCCAATTAACCAAATCCATGGATTGAATGTCCGTATGGTAAATCTTAGTGAACCTGCCGATATTGAGGTAATTATAATATCATAATACTTCTCATTTTCTATAACCACTCGCTTCTATTGTATAAATGTTAAATGTATCGTACAATGCACGATGCAAACAGAAAAAATATACTCTATAAATATTATAAGATTTAGGAGTATATTTTTTCTGTATAATCTGATATTCAGTACAAATAAATAAATAATAAATTCGATTTTTCGATTTTTTTAATTACTATAGCTTTGGTCATAAATGCAAGAAACAATCAATTTTTTTTATGAAACAATAAAATCTATCCATAAATGTGTTCTTTTAAAAAGGTCTTAGGCATGTAATATTTGCAGTAATTAATGACTGTCAATCGATAAAGAATAACAAAAATAATATTCAAATTTCTTTCGAATCAATGCAACTCAATTTAGTCTTAAGTAAACAAAAGTAGTAAATGATGTGGTAATGTTCCAATTCTACCCGGTTTCTTATGTCTCTATTCATCTTAATATGTCAACTAAAATAATGAAATAATAAGAAGTAGTAGATAATATCTTTCATACAGCCGCCGCAACGCAAGCGACGCAGCGTTTTGCCCCGACATTAGAGCCACGAAACGGAAATATAAATTTAAATAAATATTTCATTTCCTCAAACAGAAATCGAACCCCCAACCAAGTACGCGTTTACAGTACGAATTATCTTATAACGGCTACCTGGTTGCGATTTTAAATTAAAATATCTGCGTATAGGCGATCCATAATACGTCTAGACAAAATCCTCCGAAAGGGATTAGTTAGGAAGAGTTTAGTTAAGGATCTACATAGTATAATGAAAATCGAGTCAACTATCGAACTGAGACGTATTAAATGAATTGAAAACTAGAAACAGAATTAATTTGCATACCTTATTGTTGCAGAAACTTCTAGCTACAAACGAATACAATTATAAAGAACATCCATACACATACCTTACTAATTGGCTCGGACAAGGATTACTAGTGAGCAACGGTCAGTACTTCATATGTAAATAATAAAGATATAATTTATTATATCTTTATTAATCTATTTTTAGATAGATTTCCCTAGAGAGTTCCAACATTTTTATTCCTTATCTTATTTGATAATTGAGAGACAATTAAAAACTGCACTTGTCTAACAAGTTTGAGAACAAAAATATTTTAAATATGGTTCAAAGTGGGAATCAAAACTACAATTACCATCACCCTGAAACGTCACAATTACATGGCCTCATTGTTAAATATTTATAATAATTTTCCTTTAAAAATAATTTTTTTACAGGCAATACATGGTCTAGAAGGCGAAAAATGTTAACTAAAGCATTTCACTTCAATATCCTGAAGAAATTCTTCAATTCATTTCTGGAACAGACGGAAAATTTTAATAAGACTTTGGTAAAAGAAGCCGATAAGAAACAATCTGAATTGCTAACACTAATTAGCAACGTCACATTGCGGATTATGTGCGGTGAGTATTACTAAGATGATATCATTTATCTTATCAGTTTGTTATTGATAAGTAACGTGTTTTTGATTTGTATATAATTTTAATGCTTTTAGCAATATCCTATTATTTAAATGTATCTTTACATCATAAGGGACCTTAAAATGCCTTAGGCCCGTATTAATAAACGTAACGTTTAAATTAATAGACTTTATCTTCTAAAGTCTGAGCTCGATCTTGAGAAGCCGTTTTCTTTCATAAATTACATATCCATGAAAGAAAACTTATCTTTTTCTTTAGATGCAGTTTTCTTTTTTTTTCTTTTACTGTTTTAATATAATAAATTTGCATTGTGTTCAATACAAATTTGAAGCAACCTGTACGTGGGCATTGACGTTGCACTGCAGTGTTCAAGCTTTAATCGTTGTCAACATATTCTTTGTTTACCTTCTATGTTTTTCCTAATAATTTATATTTTATTTTATTAAATTTCGCTGAACTGCGCTCAGATAATGCTGTTTATTTATATCTTGTTTACTTACAGACACATCAATGGGCATCTCCGTACAAGATGACATGAAGTCTATAGTGGATTCATATTTCAAATCGCTTCATGATATGGGGCAATGTTTCAGTACAAGATTTTGTAAATTGTGGATGAATAATGAACGAATATATAAACTGACTGAGACTGGAAAAATAGAAAATGAAGCAGTCAAAAATTTACATAACTTAACGGGTACTGTTGTAAAAAATCGAAGAGAATTTTATAAAAATAATAATATAGAAGTTGATGAGAGTGAGGATAATGAAGGTAGTCGGAAGTATGCAATGTTGGATTTACTTTTAAGGAATGAGAAAGAAGGACTTATTGACGACGATGGCGTGAGAGAGGAAGTTGACTCGTTCATGTTTGCGGTAAGTGTTGCTTATTACTGGTGTTATATACAATTGTTATGTAAATTATTGTTATTATTTTGTACTGTTATGTAATAACTTATTATACTGGTGATTTGTTGGTACATGTGATAAAGCGATAGAGGAGGTCATTTCCAACTATTTTTATCACTTTTAGAATGAACCAAGATTTTTCCATTGGCGAAATATTGAGCATTCAAAAAATATGCCGTTACCACCACCACCACCACTTTTTTGTCTGATGTATGCCTCGTTTAATCGTGAAGCCGCCTGATTGTCATTTATTTATATATTGGGAATCTGAGTAATTTTGTCAAAATAATTGTTCCAACCATTTTAAGAATCATTCTTCTCAAAATATTACTAATGTAAGGTTTAAATATAAAGAGTGAATACCAGAGATGCTAAGATATTATAAGAAATATGTATTTTGGCAGCTTCCTAAATGACAATATTAGTATTGTCATTTAGGTATTAATTAACGTTTCGTTTGTATTTATTAATAGTATTTAATCCGTCCATATATTATCTTATCTTATACTAGCGGACGCGCGCAGCTTCGCTTGCGTATTTTAGGGGTGAATTCTAATAAACCATAAAACATGTGTTCAATGAAATGTTTTTAAGAATCTAAATTTCTAACTTTATAAAAATCGGTGTCGATATAAAGATTTTTCCATACAAACTTTCAACCCCTTATTTGCACCCTTAGGGGAAGAATNAAAATATTTTATTAATTTTAGGGTCACGACACAACTGCCATAGCAACAACGTTTATGCTAATGACCTTAGCTAACGAAGAAGTTATACAAGTAAGGAAAAAAGTTTCTTTTTAGCTTCACGCTATATATCGCACTTAGTAGAGTAGGCGGAGGGAACCTGGGAACTAAATGTTAAAACACTCCATTCCCATTAAGAAACTTGTATTTCTCAGTTTTCGCCGAATTCTGGAAGCATTACGTGTTGAGTGGCGGAAATAACGCTGCGTTATTACTTCGTTACCAGACCAAGGCAAAGAAAATATTAAATATTTCAGAAAATAATTATTAATTCTTAGAGAATAGAGATATTATGAGATATTTTCTTATTCAGAGAATTTTATACTCATTTTCCTGCTTATCTAAATCAAAACGTGGAATTAAGCTCCGCCACTCAACAAGCATTATCCCGAATATGGGTGAAGTGTCTTCACTCTACGTTTCATCTTCCTACTCTGTTTGCAGAAGATGCTTGAAAATAAAACAAAATAGATAAATAAAAAAGAACATTTAGTCGTTACTGTGTTTCTTGCAAATAAAAGTAATTGTAAATATACGTAACGATAGCTTTGTAAAGTTGTTAGTAATTGCGACTTAAATTATGTAATATTATTTAGTCTATTAAACATAATTATATATCTCTTTATCTTCAATAAAAGTAAACAACAACATATTATTAATAGTTATAACTATTAATTATCTATAATTAATAGAAGAGATAAATATCGTTTTAAACACTTTTGAAAGTGTTATTGCATACTTAGAAAAGAAAAAACTTATTAAGGAAACAAAGAGGCGCGTGTTCAAATCCCGCTACGTTAAAATTTTTATACGTTTACTTATAAATAACTAGCGGACGCGCGCAGCTTCACTTGCTTATTTAGGGGGGATTTCTAATAAACTACGAAACATGTGTTCAATGAAATATTTTTAAGAGTCTAAATTTCAAATTCTATAAAAATCGGTGACGATTTAAAGATTTTTCCTTACAAACTTTCAACCCCTTATTTACACCCTTAGGGGAAGAATTCTAGAAAACCATGAAACATGTATTCAATTAAATACTTTTAAGAGTCTGAATTTCAAATTTTATAAAAATTAGTGCCGATTTAATTTTTTTCCATACAAACTTTCAACCCCTAATTCACCTCTTTAGGGTTAAAATTTTTCAAAATCCCTTCTTAGTGGATGTCTAGATTACAAAAGTAAACATTTGTCCAAATTTCACGTTTCTACCCTCAGCGGTTACGGCTGTGCGTGCGTCTTACCTCAGTCAGTGAGGATAAGTCCTTTTATATATATTAATAATTATCTTATTCTAGAACAAAGTTTATGATGAGATAGGACAAGTGTTTGGCGATAGTGACCGTGCGCCCACAATGGATGATGTAAACCAGATGAAGTATTTGGATTGCTGCATAAAGGAATTATTGCGGATGTATCCCAGCGCTCCTATGATTGCTAGATGCTTGACAAAAGAAACTGTATTCAGTAAGATTCATATCGTAATTTTTATTTACTATATAAACCAAAAAATGACTGTACACGCGAGGGTTATGGGTTCGATTCGCACTCGCTTGAATGATGTTTAGATTTTTTTTTTCATTTCTTCGCTCTGGTTACAAAGCAAATCGTGGGATTGAGTTTCGCCACTCATCACGTAGTGCCGAAATTCGGCGAAAAGTGAGAAACGGAGGTCTTAATGGAAACGGATTGTCTTAACACCAGATTCTTAGGTTCCTTCTCTTACCCTTAAATATTAAAGCCAGTAATGGCTGTAGGTTCGATTATTTCTCCACTCTAGTAAACAAAGCTCAACGTTGTGTTAGTTAGTAATTTTAATAAATGCGTGAAGATTAAATAAAAAAGCTATATTTTATATTTTTAAAAGTGGGAAAATTTACATAGGATCTAATTCTCCGCTCTCATAAGACTCTCCTACCTTGTTAAGATGAACAACGCAATGTCTCAAATTCAACCGTTAACTATAAAAAATTTTAAATATTTCCAGGTGGTTACACAGTACCGACCGGTACTTCCTGTTGTATTGGTATATATGACATGCACCATCGCGCTGACTTGTATCCGGAACCAGAGCGTTTCATACCTGAACGGTTTCTACCAGAAAATTGTGTAAAGAGACATCCTTATTCATATATTCCATTCAGTGCTGGACCACGAAATTGTATAGGTAATTAAATGGTTTTTTTACCAACCATAGTACCTACATCGTACCTATTACCATAAAAAAACAATAGTATTAAATTATTATTTTAGGTTTTAAAAACAATACTGATTAGAGGCCCTTGTGGGCGCAGGTGCGCAGGAGCACGAGTGTGATGTGGTCTAAGTTCTAACCGTCTCTGGGGGATGAAATATTTAATATTTTTATTTCCTAGCTCTTGTTATAAGGCAAAGCGTGGCGTTGATTTTCCCTACTCAACACGCGATTCGGTCAAAACTGGGAAACGGGAGAGTCTTAATGGGAACGGAGTGTCTTAACACTAGATCCTGGATCGCCTCTGCCTACTCTGCTATATGCGTAATACAGCGCGAAGCTAAAAAACACTACCTTTTTCGAATAACGGAATGATTTTTTTTATTAAATAACACTCAAATCTAATATAGTGTGATGTTTATTACTTATATAATTATTTTAAATGCAGGCTATACAAATATTATAATTAACGAATATTGAAAAAAAATAATTCAAATTTAATAAGGAAATAATAAAATACCACACGGAAATTAAATGTCAACTAGTCTAGTCTGTTATTATATAATGTAATATTCTTTAGCAGGTATTTATTTTATAGTAAATAGTAAAAATACCAGGCAAGTACCAGAAACAAAAGCGTGCGGCTGAAAAAAAAATTTAAATAAGAAACTTAATCTATTTATGTTACTATCTTTTTATTTGTCCTTGATAAACTTTATATATAAAGCTTCTTATAATATGTGGCATATGAAAACAATTCATTTTGCGTATGGGAATCGAACTCACAACCATCATGTAAAAATCAATTATGCTAAAATCACATGAGTATTTTTTTTATATTAAATAAAGTATAAGCAAATATATAGTATTTTTCAATAAAGTTTATACTATTCTTTGCCATTTTTCGCTATTTAAATGATGAGCGAGGATAAAAGGACCTTTGGCAGGGTAGTAAGACAGGACGAAGCGCTTAACGTACGGCCTCTACCTCTCAGCTAGCAGTATATAGTTTTCTAACTGAGGACAGAGCTACACTATTTGTAGCATGGAGACATAGCAATGTAAAATATTTTATCTTTGTTTTCAGGTCAAAAATTCGCTTTGTTACAATTGAAAGTTGTTATATCCGGCCTTCTTCGTAAATTCCGATTGGAACCTGTGACCAAGCCTTCAGATTTGGAGTTCCTCACCGACATGGTATTGCGCACCAAAAAACCCGTGTATGTTAAATTTTGCTTGAGGAAATAATCATAAGAACTTTAATGGAGAAAGGTGGTAATGAAATAAGAATATACCTATTGTATGATAATGTAATTAAATAGTTTTAAGTAAAAAAGTTTTTTATTTTCACCTAAGTGCCAGACCCAAGTCGTGGCTCAGGGGTAAAAGCAGTTTCATTCCCACTCGAAGAAATGTTTTAATATTTTCATTTCCTCGCGCTGATTTCCGCCATGCAATACGCAATGCCTTCAGAATTTGTCGGAAAGTAGGAAACGGAAGTGTTTTAATGGGAACGACGTGTCTTTACGTTCCCAAATTCTGCAATGCGAGGCTACAGAAAGGCAAGCCGGTTAGTTCAAAGTCAGTCCTTGCATATTATTTAAAATATCGAAAATATAAGCGATTTCCTTAATATTCAATGCTTTTGTTCAATACCATTCAAAGTATAAACGGAATATTTTATATCATACTAGCGGACGCGCGCAGCTTCGCTTACTTATTTAGGGGTGAATTCTAATAAACAACGAAACATGTGTTCAATAAAATATTTTTAAGAGTCTAAAAGAGTCGGTGGTTTAAGAGTCGGTGGCGATTTAAAATTTTTTTCATACAAACTTTCAACCCCTTATTTGCACCCTTAGGGGGTGAATTCTAGAAAACCATGAAACACATATTCAAATAAATATTTTTAAGAGTCTAAATTTCAAATTTTATAATAATCGGTGGCGTTTTAAAGATGTTTCCATACCAACTTTCAACCCCTTATTTGCACCCTTAGGGGGAGAATTCAAGAAAACCATGAAATACGTGTTCAATTAAATACTTTTAAGAGTCTGAATTTCAATTTTTATTAAAATCGGTGCCGATTTAAAAAAAAATCCATACAAACTTTCAAACACTATTTCCCCCCTTTAGGGTTATAATTTTTCAAAATCCCTTCTCATTAGCGGTTACGGCCGTGCGTGCGTCTTACCTCAGTCAGTGAGGACAAGTCCTTTTATATATATAGATTGTTAGAAAACGGAAGCGGTTAACGTTTTTAAAATAAACACGAAAAAACACATATCGTCTATATGTTTCCAATGTACTCGGACAGAGGTTCCACGTAATTACAATAAATGACATGTATCACTCAATAACAATACTACACACTAGATACCTTCCGATCAGGGCTTCCGCCTACGAGCAACTGTGTAGTTTTGACACAATTCCACTGATTTTATTGTCTTTTTCACCTAAATCTACCCATATTTACACTTGTACGCTAACAATATAGTAAAGAATACAAATTGTACCTATATTAAGAACACAGTTTGTCACTGTCAACCCTGCAAAGTAAACATATTGACATACTTATTTTCAATTGCAATTTACTGATTGAAAATTAAATAATTTGAAAGACAAATTTGTAGAGGATCCACAATCAAATGTATAATTATGAAATTATATTAAAGTGAACGGTGCGGTTGTTTGTACAACCTGACGTTTTCGTACGAAACAACAATTTTAAGTAGAAAACAACTTTCCTTAACCTTTCATTAGAATCAACTAGTATACTATCTGACTATGCTCACAATTTTGTTATAAATAGGTATAATAAGGAAGAAGCTTAGTTTAAGTCTTCTTCCTTAGCTGGCTGTATGACAAAGTATGCCTGTAAATTGTAAATGAAATGTTAATATTTCCTTTGATAAGACAAATCTTGGCTTCGTGTTCCACTAGTTAAAAGGCAATCTCTGGAATTCAGTAGAATAGTGGAGAATGGAATGTCTTGACGTTAATTTCTCTCTGCCTACCCTTCACATATAGCTAATATGTAAAAAGCATGAACCTAAGATAAACATATCTAGGAAAAAAGTCCTTCATTCAATTTGCAAGCATTTAGTCATGTATTTTCAAAGTGAGGAAAACGCTCCGTGTTTTTTAAAACTAGATTTCTTCTGTGTAGATACAGGACGTTCAGCGGTTTAATATAATAGCAGACAGACAAAATAAATATCGGATTTACGATACGAATATAAGTAGATGATAATAGGCCAATTATAATTCGACTGCCATATCCTGACTTACTGTTTCGTAGAGATATTAGTTCAGCGACTTCGCAAAAATTGGACGCCACTTGAACTAAAAAGATGCATAAATTTGAAGATGTTTTTAAAATATCCACACTTGCTTTACACTTCAATGGTTCGCATCCACAGGCCACCCGAAAACTTAGACTGTTCAGGATTATTTACGAACATTTAATATCATTATTCTGCTTCGTATCTCTGCTGTATTCTATATTTTTTTACGATATGAAGAATGAAGTATACACAGAAGTTATCAAAAACGGTGTTATGGTCATAGTTTGTGTGACAGTAACTTTTAAATTTAAAATTCTTTTACAAAATAGAGATGATATTCAAAAACTGATCGATTCTATTAATCACGATTACGATTTAGCTAAGAATTTATCAGAAGAAGAACAACTAATTGTTTCAAAGTACGCAAATATGGGAGTAATAGTATGTAAATGTTGGGTCACTGCTGCATTGGCTACAGGATTCATGTTTCCCGTGAAAGCTTTTATATTAATGGCCTATAAGTATAGCAAGGACGAATGGGAGTTGGTCCAAATGTTTGATTTACACTGGCCGTTAATTAATGGAATCAAGGATAATCTCTTTATTTTTACCTTCATATTCGTCAGTTGCTTCTCATTCGACGCCTTTTCGGTTTCCATGTACATAGGGTTCGATCCACTTGGTCCTATTTTTTTGTTACATGCTTGTGGCCAATTAGATTTGATATGTAATAGACTGAAAAAACTGTTCTCTGAAGGGACCACAGCAGACGCCAAAGAAAATTTGAAATTAATTAATTTGAAACTTATAGAAATATATAGGTACGGTATTAATCATTACGGACCCTAAAGGTCCGTATCTCTAAAGGTCAAAATGGAACCTTTATAGCATCACTTTTTTGTTTCTTTCTGTCAAGATCATTTCTCTTGAGATCGCGTGGAGATAACAAGCTGAAATTGATATAAAAAAAATAAGATGTACGGTCTCCTGGAGACTTATGAAATTTGGCACAAAGTGAGAACTATCAATATAAATAAAGAAAAACATCTGAATAGTAAAAATATCTAGATACTTCATACAAGAAAACAAATTACAAACTAATATTTGTAGTTTATGTTATGATAAGTGTGTGGATAATCCGCAAACTCAAGATTGTCAATTTTTATAAGTTGTAGGTACTTCCCATTTGATTGTCCTACAATCCTAGCACATACTTTATATTTAGTTATTTTTTCTTGCCTAACTAAACCCATATTGTTAATACAAATTACTTAATCTCTTGCAGGTACGTAAAAACAATACAGGATATTTTTGTTGTTTTGTATGAATTCAATATGAAAACTACAACATTTCTTATTCCGTTTTCTACTTTTCAATTTGTGCACGTAAGTCAAATCTAATTTTTTTGTCAAATTCAAGTTCAAATTCAAAATATTCTTTATTCAAACAAACTTATTATAAGCACTTTTGAATCGTCGAATGAACATATGAACAAAAAGCTACCATCGGTTCGGAAGGCAGTTCTGCTGACAAGAGCCGGCAAGAAACTCAACAGTTGCTCTTTTCAAAATACATCATAAATTCGATGCTGTGGCGATAGTCAGATAGCACACGAATAAAGGCTGCATTGCAATTCACGCTTATTAAATCCATAATAGATTTCCCCTGCCAACTCATGCTGACTTTCCTCACCTTAGTTAAGGAGTCGGAAGTCCTAGACGGCTAACCACTAAGAAGCATTAGGCTATTTGGAGTCTTTAGAACTTCTCCAAGCCCTAACATGAACAATCAACTGTTTATGATAGTATTTGCGAATACACTTACCTAGACGATCCAGATACTTTAATCTACGACATCTGTTGAAGATATGTACGTACTTTTCTTTTTCAGTCCTTGCGCGAAAAGGATATATCTTTGGAATTTGCGTTTTTCACCATCTGTGCCATATTTCATTTCTACATGCCTTGTTATTATGGTAGTAAATTAGTGGATATGGTAATTACATTTTTATTTAACATTTTTATATATATATATATTTATTTCACGCTGTATGTCACACATGTCACAGCAGTGTAGACAAAGATCTAAGACTCTGATCCTATACACTTCCGTTTCCCACTTCCCGCCAAATCTGGAATCACTGCATGTTAAATTGAGCTGCATGGTGCACTTTGCCTCGTTACCAGAACTGGGAAGTTAAAATATTAATTAATATATTAATTTAAATAAATATTTAACATCCTTGAGTGGGGTTCGAACCCACGACCAGTCAACCAGTTTATAATCACACTTTGTGCCCCTCCACCATAACTGGCTTCATAAGAAGTTTATAACTTCACCTTATTATTTTAAGCTAACTACTTAACTGTATAATATTTAAAGGGTGAAAAACTACGTCAAAGTATATACGCTTGTGGTTGGGAAATGGAACGAAATATCGAAATTCGTAAAACTATTTTATTTATGATGACCAGAACCACTTTGCCTCTAGTCATTAAAACTATTTTCAATTCAATATCTTTGGATGCGTTTGGAGAGGTATGACGTAATAATTTATTTTTATTTCTTTTTATTCTGTAAACGGATATCATCGAGTAGAGAAGAAACTAGTAGTTATTCCATGAATTCTCCGTGCGGGTGTCGGGCCCATAGCATTCCAGGGATAGAAGCTTAAAGCTCAAATCACTATTTGTAAGTCTCAAGTAGTGACTTGAGCTCTTAGCTTCTTGAGATGCGCTTTGCGTCTACGACCAAAGGCAAAAAATAAAAAATATTTAATATTTCATCGCCTCGAGTGAAAATCGAATCCACAACCTTTCGCGCATACAGTCCCAACTAACTAACGACTATAAACTTATTTAGTTTATTTAATATATAGTTGTACAAAATATGTTATTTTTTTAGATGGCGCGTCAAGCCTATGGAATTTACAATATTATGAATGCTGCTTGGGGATAAATTACAAAAATTATTTTTGGACAATATTTTTCACAATCAAATATTTTTCACTGTAATTCTTAAATTACAGCATTTTTACTTAACCACTTTTTGCTCACTTTAAAAAGAAGAGAGATTATACATACAAGGATGACGTAAAATACCTTTTTCTGCTTATAAATAAAAAAGGGCTTTCCAGCAAATTTGTGAATTTTCCCACTAGATATAATCTTTTATGTTTTACATTTATGTTTTTGTTACTAAGACTTTTCGTTCCACATTCATGTTTTCGTATTCTGCTGAATTGGAATCGAACCAACTACAGTCGCAACCACAGTTCGTTGCTGTGCTTTAATAAATAATTATTAATAAGTTTTAACTATAAGCACTAACACACGCACCCAATATACAATAGCATTTAAGAGATTAAAATAAAAAAATAGTAACATATAACATCTTTATTTGAGACATGATAAGATATGTTACATTTATAACATAAATATATTGAGATATAAAAATTATAAATTAAAAAAAAGTACAAAAAACAATCAAAATTATATGAAATGAAAAAATATCTACAAACCGTATTAATAAATCGTTTGGTTAACCTTAAATTAAATATTAAAGTAAGAAATCACAAAATTTATTTTTTAATACTAGTGAGGTAACTAAAAACGATTGTTGTTCAACAAAATATTAAAAGATAGAAAAAAGTAATAGAATATAGAATTAATAATATATAATTTAAAAAATGTAATAGAATTATTTATAAATAAATTTATAAATAATATATATTAAGCGACATAATTGCGATAAAAATACAAATATATTTTTTAATCAAAATATATCCAACATGGAATGTTTAACAAAATTAGTGAAAATATGTCTAAATCTACATAATATGTATGTATATACGTGTACTACATAACATATATGTATAATATAAGCAATAATAAAATATTATAAATTCTAGAATATTCTTTAGAGACATGTAATCGTAGTGACCAACGGGGACGACGTCGTTTCAATTTCCTATAGTTTTAATATTTAAACGATATTACAGTACGGTCGACGAGTCGTAGCCTAAAGTTATGCTTTCAGAACTCATATACTCGAGAAGAAAATAATCAAAACTACAAAAAACCCTGAAATCAAATATATCACATATTTGATTAAATCTAAGCTCAGGGTGGCCAATACTAGTCAACCGTACTGTATAAAAAAATATATATAAATAATCTACATATTCAGTATAAAGCTGCACTTTGATATAGCGAGCGCAACAAAATAAATAGTTACTAAATTACAAGTATATTTAAATTAAACATAATTGTATCTTTCTGTATGTATTTGTCAAAAATGAATGACATAATTTCCATTAGTTTTGATTATTACTAACAATGCAAGTTACAAAGCATGCAAATTGAAAGAAATCTATTGGATATATGCTTTATTTAATATATATACATATATATTTAATATATACATATTCTATTTTTTTAGCTTTACATTAACATCCTGCATATAGCAGGGTAGGCAGAAGGAACCTGATGACCTAATGTTGAGATACTCCGTTCCCTATAATGGAGGTGCCATTCCCCATTTTCCGCCGAATTCTCGAGGCATTGAGAGTTGAATGGCGAAACCGAACGCCGCACATTGCCACAGCGAGAAAATTCAAAACATTTAATATTTCGTTCCCCAGAGAGAATTATAATAGAAAAGACAACTGAATATGGATTTTTTACATTTTTTATTAGATTATACTAATTATATATGAGATCATTTACTATGAATATAATATACGCACTATGAGTTATAATACATAAAATACATATAAAAGATCATCAATCATATCATACTGATGTTCTACAACTAAAACTTTATATTTAAAAGAAAAATACACTAACTTATAAATATTAGAGAATCACATGTCTTATAAAAGAACTACATACATTTATTTTAAATACACTTAAAGATTGACATAATCTTATTGAATTATTTATAAAGAAATTTTATTTCATATTTTTTATTACAGAGTACACAATATCTTATCATTTATTAAGTAAGACAAATCCAAGTTTGCAAAAATAAAAAAATGTTCAAAATCTCAGTGTAGACACACACAAAACTGATTTTTAAAATTTAAAATCTTAAATTTAAATAATTTGAAATTAAAAAAATCTTTTTTTTTAGGATAAGCAGAGGGAGGGAACCTTGTTTTAAAACACTCGGCTCCCCACTTTCCGCCTAAATCTCGAGGCATTGCATGTTGAGTGGCGAAACTCAATCTCAGCGCTTTGCATTATTACTGGAGCGTGGAAATAAATAATCCATTTCCCCGAGCGGGAATCAAACCCACAATGCCGCCGAATCCTGCGCCGCGATGACCTCTCAGTACAAACAATTTCGTCGAAGTAATGTATAAAATACAATACAATATACAATACATAAGAAACATTATATTAACATACTACGCCGTTTTAAGTGAAATCAATAATTTAAAACGATAAAATTTAATTAAGACAATAGCTTCCCTGCATAATTAAGTTAGACTCACATTTTTTTATAATTAAATTGATTTATAAGTTAAAGTTAAAATTATTTAGTTAATTATTTATCTATATAAAAATTACAGTACATTAGTTTTGTATAGAGAAACAAAATAAACCATATTTATAGTTTTCCTAAACATAATTATGTATAATTGCATACTAGAAAATGGTAACATTCATTAATTGTCAAAATTAATTTAAAGAAAATACTCTACTGAGTATATTTTTTTACTCAAAATGTGATTTGTATAAAACTCAAAATCACAAATTATACTTTAATATCAATATCATTACTCAACATATATTTTTTTTATCTAATTTACCTTATTTTAAAGTAACCTCACTAACAGCATACCGACAGCAGCCCCTACAGTGAGACCTACGCTCAACATGGTTGCTATAACTGACGACGCCTTTTCCCTTTCGTGCATCTCTACCACTCTGTAATCGTAAAAAACTATATTAATATACATAAAAATTAAGAAATGTTGTTTTGTTTTATTTTAAGTTAACTCGGTATCCTTTAAATCAGCTTCACGCTGTATCCAGTACACAGCAGGGTAGGCAGAGGGAACCTAGTGTTAGGACACTCCGTTCCTCACTTTCCGCCGAATTCTGGAGGCATTGCGTGTTGAGTAGCAGAACTCAACGCCGCGGTTTACCTCGACACCAGAGCGAAGAAATGGAAATATAAATATTGCATTTGCTCGAAGGGGAATCGAACCCACAACCAGTCGGTTTTACAGTCATACTTTGTGCCTCTTTTACTTTTAATTACATATAACCACTGACCTAGTAGAATTTATCATGACGATGTTGGTCAGGTAGCCGTTGGTGAACGCAAACACAATCATGATCATTATATACTCGTAGTCCCACAGGAACACGACGGGCAGATGCTTGCGGGGCTGCGCGTTGCACAGCATCAACATGGGGACACCGAATACCCTGAGCACGCTGGCAGCGGCTATTAGCCACTGGTTGTTTGGCTTAATGGGGAAAAATAATAAAAAATAATATTTAAAATAATGATTTAAGACTATTTTTCTTAATGTATTAATACAAGGTTCTCTTTGTCTACGTTCCTATATACGAGATAAAGCGTAAAGATGAAAAGAAAAATAATGGCCAACACTTACTCGTAACAAAAATCCAGCCGCAAGTCTTCCAGCATAATCACCACAATTGAAAATTAAATAGTTGACGACTGGCACGAAAAATATATCTGGAAAAAAAAGAAGAGTTTATTATTTGAATGGAATTCTTAAAATAATTCTTCATACAATCAGGATTGAGGCTAGTCGTGGGGCAGGGGCACAAGCGTGCGACTGTAAACGCGATAAGATGTGGGTTCGAATCCCACTTGGGGAAATGAAATATTTAATATTTTCATTTGCTCGCTTTGTGAAAGTGGGGAACGGAGTGTCATAACACTAGGTTCCCTCTGCCTACACTGCTGTGTGCGGGATACAGCGTGAAGCTTGATTTTTTTATTACTCAAGTGGGTGGGTAGCTACTACCTAGCCTAGCCTGCTACATACTTGAAGCTAAAAAGAGAACTTCGCGTTAAGACTCCGTTCAGCAGTTGCCATCAACCTTCGAAAACATTAGGCGTTGATTTGTGTAACTCAATGCCGCATTTCATCATGCCAGACCAGAAAAAAATTAACATTACAACAATAAAACATAATTTCTTATCGTTATTTAAAGAATATTAAGATAAATTCATAAAAATACTTACTATTCCAATCAGTGCCCGACGTGATAGGATGAGATTCGACCAGAACCGTAACAGCCGGATACACGGCCATGGAAATGCCGAAAACAGCGAAAATACTGAACGCGTAAACCCATATCTTCTTCAGGATCAATATCATGGAGACTTCCCTGTGTCGATTGGTGGCCATACCGCTACCTCTCAAAATGTGATAAGTAAAAAAATCTATTTTAAACAGAAGAATATAAGAAATCAATGACAATATGACCATGATGTCGGCTATGCAGAAATATATGAGAGCGCTGTGTAAAGGTGAGATTTTGAAGGCGAGTGATATGATTTGGGCTATGGCCGCGATTATACCGCCTAAAGATTGCCCACTTATCACGGCTGCCATGTATTCTTTGGAAAACCGACTCGCTATGCCGACGAGGCCACCGATGAAAACTGCACTGGCCGCTGGAAAAAAAGAAAATATTGATGTAAGTATTAACATTTGAAATGTAAAGTATTGAACATCTAAATTTTCCTCGGATAGTATTAAGGAAACTACAAAAAAAGTACTAACATTAAAAAACAAACATTTGTTATCATAAGGAAAATAATTATTCCTTATTACACTATTATTGTAGTTTGCACTATATTCTTTGTAAGCTTGATACTGGCAACCTAGAGTAAGTAGAGTCAAGACCCTCCATTCCCCATTTGCCGCTATATTCTTGAGTCACGTGTTGAGTGAACGGAAATTAACGCCGCGCTAATAAAATTCTTCCCGCTGAGTTGAACCCACAACAGTCCCGTTTGCCTTAGTAATAATCATCAATAATCATATTATGTTATATAACTTTAGTAAAATATAAAATACTTCCAATCCTAGTTTTCAAAACCCAACAAAGCCTATCCTAAGATCCTAAGTTCTTATATTTTCTTATAACCACAGACTAATATGATAAAATGGTAACTATGTCTATAAATAAAAGATATATAAGAAAAACAAATTTCGTGGCATTTAATAAAGTGAAGAGGATTTAAAAAAAAACGTCTGTTTCATGCCAATCTCAGAATCGGCTTAACCGATTTAATTGCAGTTTTCACTATCGTATTTAGGCAAGCTTCCTTTAACATTTAGTGTGATTTATAAATAAAAAAGTTATTACACAAGTCTAATGAAATATTTATTTACGTTTCTTCGCTCTAGTGTCGAGGCAAAGTGCGGCGTTGAGTTCTGCCACTCAACACACAATGCTTCCAGAATTCGGCAGAAAGTGGGGAACGAATTGTCTTAACACTAGGTTCCCTCTGCGTACACTGCTGCGTGCGGGATTCAGCGTGAAGCTGATTGATATTTTCATTAGTCAAGCGAGTGGGTAGCTACTACCTACTAAATATACACGATAAATCTAGTTAACGAATTTTAAATAAAATGCAACAAAACCTTTATTTTCGCATTATGCTAAACTAAAAGTAAATATGGATACATAAATTAGCCCGTTAACGTTAGATTTAATCGCGTTCGACCTACATTGGACCCCGCAAATGTTTTGCATAAGGGGTCAGATTACAAATGCATATATGACGTGTTTATCTACAGGCTTTAGAAAATATATTATGCGAAGTTTTATATAATCAACAATACGTTTTGTATGAAATCTTTTAGATTTTTTTTTAGCTATAGGTACTCTGTATCCCGCACGTAGCGGTGTAGCCAGGGGGAACCTGGGAACTTCTCTTCGCTCTGTAAGATAATGTTTAATAACTTTTTATTAATATTTTTGTCACCCAATTTGAAATTAGGTAAAGCTAGGTACGAAGAAACGAATAAGTTATAAACGAAACAAACGAAGTCTTTATCAAAATCCGTTTACTGTTTTAACAGTTAGAAGAGAACACAGGAAGAGATATACATACAATATATTATACGCGCTAAAAACATAACCCTCCTTTTGGGCTTCACCGCAGTCGGATATACAGAAAGAATTTAGTGACAACGTCTCTGTATTTAATTGCTATTCCTTATTAAATATAAAAAGTCCATATTATATTTAATTATTTTTAAAAGGCTCAATTGTTACCTTTATATTTACGTTGAGAAGAACTATAAATTTTATACTTCATTTGTTAATGTCATTTATAAAGAAAGGTCAATAATATAATAAAACTTAAGTCATCTCAGCTTTATTTTTTTATAATGCTAAAATTATACGGTTTTATAAATAGATTATCTCACTCATCCTTGAATGTTTGATTTAGAATTAAATTTTATATATCTTATCTCAATATTTTTCTTATTTTTTTCATAGTAACTAATTTTATTTTTTTCTAATTTTTTTTAGCTTCATGCTATATTCCGAACATAGCAGAGTAGACAAAGGAAATATGAGAACGTAGTGTAATAAGATACTCCGTTCCTCATTCAGACGCTTCCGCTCTCTACTTTCCGCCGAATTCTGGAGGCATGCTAGTTGAGTGGTGGAACTCAACGCCACGCTTTTGCCTCCTTATCCGAGAAAATGAAAATATTAAATATTTCATTTCTTCAAGTGCAAATCTAACCCACAATCTGTCGCGTTTATAGTCGCACGCTTGCGCCCCTGCGCCACGGTTGCTCTTGTTTTTTACCTAACTTTTATTATAATTATGATAAAGTAATTATAATAAAAGAGAAGTAAAAAAGTCATGAATATTTAATTTACTTATTGAATTGTCTATAGGTACAATTCTTTATTATTAATAACAAATTGTAAACAACAATTATATAACACCTTTGTTCTTTGATAAGCTGTTGAAAGTGGAAAGGTCAATTAATTAGCATCTGTCGCGTAATAAATTTAATTCTATTGTTCATCATTATAACATTGAAGTGTAAACAACCAAACATTTTTTTCAGCTTCCCACGCAGGCAGAGAACCAGACGTAAGACACTCCGTTCCCAGCTTTCCGCTGAATTTTATAAAGAATTGCGTGTTGAGTGGCGAAACGGAATGGGGATCGAACCCCCAGGCCACCACCATGACATTTACAATCTGGCCTTGACCCACTACTATGAAGACCCTTCCCCACTTTCCGCCAGTACTTTTCACCAGTCACTAGTTTTTGAGCTGGCACACTGACAGCACTGGATTATTTTAACCTGCATATAGGTACTCCTTTTAAAAACAAACATTTACATTTATGCATAATTTTTTTGTTTGTTTTAACATAAAATTATAACGACATTTGTGATATATGTCGTCGAACCTCTATTATAAAACCAATTCGCAACCTTTTTCCTGGTATAATGAACGCATTGCTTGAAGGCTTTTAATTTATTTTGTTGTATTTTTTTATTTAAATAAACATGTCTTTACCTTTTTAATAGGTGCTTTGTCGTGGCGCAGTGGCACAAGGGTGTGACTGTAAATGTGACAAGTTTTGTGTTCGATTCCCACTCGAGATAAAACGCGGCGTAGAGTTCCGCCACTCAACACGCAAAGCCTCAAGAATTTGGCGCAAAAAACCAATAAGCATATAAGAATATCGACTTAGCTTGATGAGAACGTATTTAACGGCTTAGTGGTCAGAGGGTTTGGACCGTTGAAAAGAAGCGCAGCTTCAAATTCCGTTACGTTTAATTTTTTATACGTTTTCTAAATAAGTTATAAAACTCGTGTTTTACTTATACAACACATTGAAGTATACACGTGAGCACATATGTTACAATGGTTGTATAGCGATAAAACTAAATAATTATAGTCAAGATGAGAGAGCAGAATAACAAGGAAAATAGTAAAAACTTTGATACTGACTACTTGAATGTACTTAAGTAGGTATTTCGTAATATCCTTTAATAAAAATTTGTTATAATTTCAATTCAGCATAACCAAGATCGCCAATTTTTTTGAAATAGTATGTCAAGCGTATGATTGTAAACGCCACGGTTGCAGGTTCGATTCCCGCTCGGGGAAATTAATAATTTAATATTTTCGTTTCTTCACTCTGGTAAGCGGCGTTGCTTTCCATTACTTAACAGGCGATGCCTTGTGATTTCGGCGGAAAATGGAGAACGAAGTGGCTTAACTTAACTCAATCGGGAATTGAACCTATAACCACCATAACAATGATCAGATCAACAAAATATATTACAAAAACTCACCAGTCATTATAACGACACTAATCATGGTTATAATAAAGAAAGTGTTCTGCCACTTGTCCGTGTCAACTTGAACAAATGTCGTGGTCACTAGAAAACATATTGTCACCACCAGTAGGGATCCTTGTAGTCGACTTTTGACTGATACCCTAAAATTATGACAATATTTCACAAAAACGTAAATAATTATTTGTAATTATTAAATAGAAAAAAAAAATTGAGGCCGTCTTGGCTAACGTAAACGCGACGGTTGTGGGTTAGATTTCCATTCGGGGAATTTGAATATCTTTTATTTTCATTTCCTCTCTCTTCAACACTAGATAATAATTTTATTTCACTAAGCAATGCATCACAGAGAGATTGTCTTTTAAAACATAATGGAAATGGTTAGCATGTTATACAAATTAAGTAAATAAACCTCAAGTTAAGGAGTGGAGGGCAATTCATTCAGAAGAAGTAACTAATAATGGTTTTGGTATCCACATTTAGCAAGGTAGATAGTGGGAGTACATTGATAACACACTCCATTCCCCACTTTCAGCTCAATTTTCAAGATAATGCATAGTCAGTTGTGCAACTCTTTACTGTGCTTTATTTTGTTATCAGAGGAAATTAAAATAATTCATTCACATAAGATGGAATTGAACCCACAACCGGCATATTTATTGTCAGACTCTTGTCTCAGAGCACCAACCAAGTGTTCTAATAAATTGTGCAACATAATATTAAATTAAAAAATGGTATCAATGTACTATTAGGTCTTTACTACTGACCTTAACATAATTTAGTTTACATTTGAAGGTAAATATTTTCAATTATTTTTAACAGACTCTTAGTTATATTGAATAGTTTTTGTAATTTAATGTAAAACATTTAAGTCCATCAATGTTCTTTAACCTAATTTAAAGTATTATGAATTTTATACTTACAGATGTCCATATAAAGAGTTCAAAATTAAAAATATCAAGTTGGGTATAGCTGTCGCAACGTTAAGGTATGATGTGAATTCGGCTTGAAATTGAGTTTTCCGAACATAAACTGTAACATTTGATACATCACGAAATTTATACATCCAGTACTAAAACAACAAATTTGTATATAAATTCTGGGGCAGATAAAATATTGGTTATTAATATTTCTAATATCTAAGGATATCATACACTCAATGAAGGTATCTGCATAATCAATTATATAAAGTATTACATTTTTGTAAAATTTACTTCTTTTTCATTATACCTTCTAAATCTATAATGATAGCTTTAATCATAATAGACATTGATGTAATAACATAGTATACAATACCTGCAATAAAAGCTATATCATATATAAAATGTATATAAGATGATTCACAGAGACACATCTCTTAAGAGACTATGAACAAGAAATTTTCAATTTACTATGCAAATAATTAGTAAAAATTATTGTTATAGAGGCCAGTCATCACAACAGGTTATGGGTTCCATTCCCTGGTTTCCTCAGCCAACCCTACTATGTACAGTGTGAAGTTAAAAAAATGTTATTATATGAACAGTATCCATTACAATAACATGCAAAAGAAATATTATTTATATTAAACCAAATTAATGGCATACATTTAATGCTTAACTTGTAGTAGTGGCTTCAAAAGTTTAAAAACTGATAAGTATAGAAATAATATGGACTGTTATCTTATTAAATCACTGGTCTATATTTAAAGTAGGGTATAGATAAAATATTGGATATTGTATCTACACCTATTGTCCTGTATATTTTATTCTAAGTGTACCCAAAATATTAGCATTAATTAATGTAAACACTCATAATTATGTTGATAAAGATTTTTTAAAATATTCTTAATAATTTTATTATATATATACTTACATCATTGGCAGTAATCAAAAAGTTCCAAGGCACAAGCGAAGTTATTCCAAATAAGTAAAACAAAATGTAAACAATATAATAACTGTCGCGAGGAGATTCAGTCGTATCCAAAACTTTAGTAGAACAAGAATCATTTACTAATTCTCTTTCTTCTGAATAATCCACATCTTCTTCGTTTTCAATACTTTCTATACATTCGTTCTCTTCATTGTTGATCGATCCCGTCGTATCCATTTTATTGAATTTAAGTTATTTTCGACCTTAAAACTTGTTGAAGAAAAATTCAACAGTCACTTTATGTAATTGGGCATTAATTGAGGTATAAATCTCATATTAATTTACACATAAAACTGAGTAAATTTGAAATGAATCATTATTTGGATGAAAACGACACAACTTCGTTCACAAGTCAACTTCGTTAATATCAATCAATCGACATTTATTTGACATTTCGGCTCAGAGTTGCCATTAGATAAACCACTACAAGTACATAATTATGAATTTACTAATCTGAATTATTGACTAAGATCTCAGGGCCCCGGTGTCATTTAAGCAAAGTTGAAATTTTGAGGATCAAGAGTCTAAGATGAACGGTTAGAATAATCTGATCTTTTTGTTTCAAATGATGTTGGTTGGCTTCACATAAAAAACATACGATTGCAATTTTTCACAATCTTTTGACTGGTGCAATCTATTCTACTATAATTATCATTCTTAAAAATAAGTTTCATTAAAAAACCAGATACCTGCAGATTTATGATTGAGATCTCGATCTAAAATAATCTTCGATGTTTTATGCAACTGTTTTAGTATAACAATTAAAATATTCACGGCCAAGCAATACAACATTGAATATTATAAATTGGAAGGACACTACTTGTCCGAATTGAAAAAATATTTTTATATTGAATTTTCCGATTATCGAGAAAGACTAAGTTGTAATATAATATCAGCTGACCAAAAAGTTCTGAAACCACAGGTGGATTGGTAGGCATATACAAACAGACCATTTTGTAAATTATAAAGTTATATTGTATTAGTTTCACTATATATAAATTAGTTACTATTATAAATTTTTCAGAAAATATATTGAACTAGTAACCCAGACGCGGCTTCGTCCGCTTAAGTACAGTAGTTTTTGCGTGGAAGTGGAAGCAACATTCATCCTCGCAAACTTTCACATTTCTAATATATAAAATTATGGACCGCCATTTCTTTTACTGTTTTATTATATTATAGATTAAAAAAGAAAATACATTATTATTTATTTTCATCATAGGATGTCAAGGTATAGGAGAAAATAAAATTCATCAAATAAAAATATTAAATATTTATCCAGTTAATTAAATTTACTATTTTTGTACGTTTAATAATTAAAGCGTTATTTAAATAATATAAATCATTACAAGAACAAGACAAATGTAGAAATATATTTTATATAAATATAATAAAGAATAAAATATATAAACATAAATTTNTTTGAAATGAATCATTATTTGGATGAAAACGACACAACTTCGTTCACAAGTCAACTTCGTTAATATCAATCAATCGACATTTATTTGACATTTCGGCTCAGAGTTGCCATTAGATAAACCACTACAAGTACATAATTATGAATTTACTAATCTGCATTATTGACTAAGATCTCAGGGCCTCGGTGTCATTTAAGCAAAGTTGAAATTTTGAGGATCAAGAGTCTAAGATGAACGGTTAGAATAATCTGATCTTTTTCTTTCAAATGATGTTGGCTTCACATAAAAAACATACGATTGCAATTTTTCACAATCTTTTGACTGGTGCAATCTATTCTACTATAATTATCATTCTTAAAAATAAGTTTCATTAAAAAACCAGATACCTGCAGATTTATGATTGGGATCTCGATCTTAAATAATCTTCGTTGTTTTATGCGACTGTTTTAGTATAACAATGTATATGTTGACGGCCAAGCAATACAACATTGAATATTATAAATTGGAAGGGCACTACTTGTTCGAATTGAAAAAATATTTTTATATTGAATTGTCCGATTATCGAGAAAGACTAAATTATAATATAATATCAGCTGACCAAAAAGTTCTGAAACCACAGGTGGATTGGTAGGCATATACAAATAAACCATTTTTTAAATTATAAAGTTATATTGTATTAGTTTGACATAAATAACTTTTCAGAAAATATATTGAACTAGTAACCCAGACGCGGCTTCGTCCGCTTAAGTTCAATAGTTTTTGCGTGGAAGTGGAACAAACATCCATCATCCTCACAAACTTTCACATTTCTAATATATAAAATTATGAACCGCTATTTCTTTTACTGTTTTATTATATTTTTTATTAAAAAAATAGTTTTTTAATTATTAGTTAATAATTTTAAAAAATAGTTTTTTAATTTTAATTATTAGTTTTATTAAAAAAGAAAATACATTTTTATTTATTTTCAGCATAGGGTGTCAAGGTATAGGAGAAAATAAAAATCGTCAAATAAAAATATTAAATATTTATCCAGTTAATTAAATTTATTATTTTTGTACGTTTAATAATTAAAGCGTTATTTAAATAATATAAATCATTACAAGAATATGATAAATGTAGAAATAGATTTTATATTAATATAATAAAGAATAAAATATATAAACATAAATTTTAAAAAATGTGAACCAAAAAAGACAATTTGTATTTAGTTCTTTATAAATGTATACCTTATAATATATCTAAACTTAAATATCTATAATACAAAAGGACGGACATACAAAGTTACTTAATTTTTAAAATTACAGTTTTTCTTAAACTTAGTTGTGAAAAATTAAACTAAAAAGCAGACAGACATTCATTTGTCAAAATGTCGTGTTATCATATAATGTTTTGTATGATAACCAAATATTTAAAAGTAAGAAATAAGTTTCATGGTAACAATATAATTACAAAACAGTAATTTAATAAATGTTTAATCTAATATTAATGTTACCGTTAAAAAGCACTATTTGAAAATATGAGATCGTGTCATTTACATTAAGTCCTATTTAATAAAATGCCAAAAAGAAGCTACACTCAAAGGCGTCATTTAGTTTTTAACTAACACTCAATTTGTATTGATATTATTAATTAAATTTAATGATAATTAAATATTAATTGACCTCTCTAAGTGAAGCAATTAATAATATATCGATTATTAGTAAAAAAAAGGAAAATAAAGTATAAATTATTAGCATAGAGTAAAAAATGGCGATAAGATGAAGAAATACAGATAAAGTAAATGCAAAAGCTATGAAGACATCAGTCTTATTTATTTTATTTACCTTTTTCTAAGGTATTAAGACATAAGAAATTTTTTTTATTAATAAACTTGTAATACATTGAAAAATACCAATAGTCTCTTATTAAGGCCACTGGTGGACGGCTATTTGATAATGCATTACAATATATTGTTATTGATAAATATTAAATACATAATGTATTTAGCACAAATGGAATGTATATGAGCAATAAATAAAAGTTATCTTCTTTTATTTACATCAAAATATTCTAAATATTTTTTATTAAATAAATTTATTTAATATTGATTAATGACTATTAATATTGGTCATAATTATTTTCAAGCAGTCATTATAAAAAACGGTTCAGACACTTTTGTCATATTTTTATTTCAAAATGATGATTTTTATGTTAATATAACTTAATTTATTTTAATATAATCCAAATTCTCATTTCTATACTTTGTATTTTGTAATACATAAAAGTCAAGAAGTATTCAATTTTATTGCACAATAATTTGTATAGTTCTAAATCTTCATAAGTCGTTTTGAATTTTTAAAAAAATATTATACATAATATTGCCCAAAATTTTCTATTGAACAGGTTATAATCTGTATATTTATTGTTAATCTACATAGCGGTTTCCAATGGCTGACTGTACGATCTGCTGTCCTCAGACAAGGTGTTCATTTGTGAGTCTTCAAAGTCGAAGTCTGTTTCGAGAAGCGTCTCAGATCTAGATCTAGAGTGTAGGTCTGGAGAGAAGTGGGGAGATGGGGAAATGGGAGATGGGGAGTGGGGAGATGGGGAGTGAGGAGATGGGGAGTGGGGAGAATTGAGGTAAGCCGGGGGGTTAGGCGGACTGGGGAGACGGTCGTCAAAATCATATTGGTCATCTGGAAAAAAGATTCGCACTTAATAAAATTAACTGAAATCGTTGTATTCATCATTGGTCATCTAGACAAAGTAGTCATATACTTTATTTATCTGATTACAGCAAGTGATATTAATAGAGACGAAAAGGTTTTTTGGTAATTAACTCTTACTTATTTCAAAGATAATGTAATGATATCTAATTTTCGTAATTTTCCTTTTGAGGGTAAAAAATCCCCTAATTTTACTAAGTTTAGAACCTCTACAATCACAACTACCACAAATATGAAACAACTAAAAAAATTATAAAGCCGTTGAGATCGTCGTAGCGCAGCGGCACAGCATCTGAGTATAAGCGTGACGGTTGCAGGTTCGCTTCCCACTAATTATACAACGAATTATATTAATTTCCTCACACTGAAAACAAGACACAGCGAATATTGTTGAATATTTTGAAAACCTAGCGTTTCGTGGGTAATGGAGTGTCCAAACACTAGGATCCCTCGATCCCCTAATAAAGGTTTTTTTAAAACCTACATCCACAGGCGCATAGTTGCCCGTGCCTTTTTTTATTTTATGAAAGTTCTTTTAATGTGGCGTACTTAATTTTGGGACAATTTAAACTGTACTTATATCTAGAGCTTATACTAGAGGGGTTGGATGGGACCCCTACCGACAATTTTTTTTTTTTTACATATATTATTATATTACATTTCATATATAATTGTCTTTTGTATAATTATTTTATACATGTATATAGGTGTGGAATTTTAGATTTGGCCTGGCTTATGCAGAACGCCTTCTTTAAGTTTTTGGATCAGTGCCTCTATCATCCTATCGTCTCTTTGTGACACCTAATAAAGGTTTTAATTTAATAAAAAATCTTAAATCTTACCAGGAACACGTCTCTGACCAAACGTAGAAGTCGAAACTTGCGGTTGTTCCGGCATTTTCGATCTCAACTCCATCAAAAACGACAATTTCGGTTGTCCGCCATTCTCTTGTCCACCGTAGTGGCCATATTTGTTTTCATTTTCTAAATCATTCTTAAATATAGGCTCGTCTTTATTAATTCCGCGCAAAGGTAAAGTATCAGATGAATAATATTGTGTTTCGTTGTGCGGAGACATTATGTCTAACGGTTGACCGTTGGGGTGATGTATAATCGGAAGTTCCTCTAACGTATTAAACGATGGCGTTATATTTCCAGAATTTTCTCGAAAGCCCTCATTTTTGTATGACAAATCGTAATTATTTTGCGGCACGCTGTATTCGGGTGATGAGGTTTTCTTGTTGAAAGTGCTATGTTTTAATTGTATCACGTTATTGGGGTTGTGCGCTTCGTAAATGTCGAAACTTTGCGTGTCTTCTATGGAGGAATTGAATTGACTCTTCTCCATGGACTCCATTGATGTCGTTGACGCGAGCATTTTGCGGTAATCTGAGCCTTTTGTTAATGTGTCTGTTGATCTTGTACTCTGGAATGGAAGGATTAGTTACAAACGAGTCATAAAATTCAAGATTCATTCGGTAGAAATGTATTTTGTATATATACTGTAATAGAAAATATAATCTGAATTTCCTACATTATTCAAATATATTACCATTTGAGCCATTTTCCTTCTATATGGGGTATCAGGAAAGCCGCCATTAATACTTCCTATAGATCGTACTGAATGCAAGGACTGCCTTATTGAATTACGACGCTCCAGCCTTTGAAGATGTCTGAAATTTATTTGCAAAGTTATAATATATTGATAATATAATTAAATAGATATAAGCGATTAAATAATACTTTATTTTGGAATAACTTTAAATTTTTTTTAATAAAATTGCAAGCGATGTTTGATGTTTCTGCATGGATTGAGGAGTCTAATATGTTTTAAACTAAGAACATATACATGGCGGCCATCATGGTTGTGGATTCAATTTCGCTTACGAAGACAACCCCAAAAATTATTTATAAGCGATATATAGCCATGATTGTGGATTTAATGCGTATAGAACGGACACTCCGTTCTACTCAATACCCCTCCACCATGCTATGAGGGATACGGTGTGAAATTAAAAAAGTGTTCATATTAAAAAGTAATAATATAAATCTCACCTATGCTTAGACTTAGTATACCAGCAAATTAAAGCCGCGCCAACTAAAACAAATGCTGCTACCAAAGCCCCGACAAAACCTACAGCCAAGGCATCGCCTTGCCACGACATCGGGTCGATTGATATTTTTGGATCTGAAATTATAAATAGATAAAAGATAGATAGAAACATATTTTATAAAAATTGAATGTAACTAGCTCCAACCCGCTCCGCTTGGAAGCCGTCAAATCGCTCCGACTACTAAGTTGTAGACACTTGTTCGCACGCTCGCAAATACTCGTATTTACTCAATCAGTTACTCACTCGTTCACTCACTCACCTATTTCGCACACGAAGGCGTTCCTCTGCGCACAGTCCGTCTGCTCGACGGCGGAGAAAGCGAAGGAGGTGCACTGTCGGTAGTCGAGGTGGTTGACCCACACGCGGTCGCCGTACTGGAACCACTGGTTCTGACGTTTTATGAACTCGTACAGGTCTTGGAGGTTGTTGGTTATGTACGGCATTGACGCGTTGTCCGACTGTGAAACAAAAAAAATCTTTGAGTTACAGCTACTGCTAAACCCAAAATGCGGGCCACGCGTCTATAGTGATAAATTTATATAAAAAAAAATAAAAATAATTTCATAATAACCAGAAACTATGTTTTTTTTACTTATTTCATTTTCTTAGATCTACTAGTACTCACCGAACAAAATTTCCTTGCTTCGCTGTAAGTCATGGGCGCACCCACGTACATATAACACGTGCCGGAAACGGGGTCCCACCCCGGAGGGCACTTCCCGCCACCGAGCACTGATGCGTTGTTCATGTAATATGGCCTGGGAATATATAAAATACCATAGAAATTGTACTAATTTTCATTCACATTTTATTTTCTGTATATATTTCAGTAAATTGTATGTCATGTTTTATTTTCCTTAAAATATCACCCGTAATATTATTGTGTTACTATTAAAGCACTGTGCTGGAAATAGCTTGGTACAATACAAAATCACTCTCAAGCTCGGTAACAAGGCTGAACCGGGCTTGAGTTCTGCTACTCAACACGCAACGGCAAAGTGGGAAACAAGCTGTCCTACACTTTGTTTCTAATCTGCTATACGGAAAAAACTAAACTGCTAAACAAAAAAAATCAATAATGAACACAAAAAACATATACATATCTCGAAAGAAAAGAAAACCCACCTATAATCAACTTCCAGCAGCAAAGGGTTGTCCGACTGGTCACGTATACGACCCGCTACGGCCAAACTCTCATTGTAACTCCAATAATTGTGTTTAGCGTCTATACGTGTACGCCATAGATCCAGGGAACTAGAAATAAATATAAAATATATGTACCTATATGTATTTTTTTAGCTTTACGCTGTATCTTGTACACAGCCGGGTAGACAGGGGAACTTGGGGACATAGTCTGGGGACATTTCTTTCCCATTAAGACACTTCCATTCTCAGCTTTCCGACGAGTTTTGGAGGCATTGCGTGTTGAGTGGCGGTGTTCTACGCCAGGCTTTGCCTCATTATCAGAGCGAGGAAATGTTTGCGGGCGAGTTCCGCCACTCAACACGCAATGCCTCGAAAATTTAGTGGGGCACGTAGTATCTTAGTTAACACTAGGTTTTTTGTGCCAACACCGATATGCTGCTGGCTTAAAGCTAAAAATAAAATTCAAATATTACTTCACCACAGATTATACTTATAAATTAGCAATGAAATTAGTATTTAATATGAAATAAGTTATTTTATGTAAATAATAATTACCAATAACGTAACAGAGATAAACTTACCCCATATATTTTGGATTAAAATCGATAAAGCTATGGTCCCGGCAGCCATGCAACAAAAACATGCAAATAATATATATTGTCTTAATATTAACTAAAATAACAGGGGTAATGACATAAAAAGTTATTAAAAATATAATGGAATTAACGATCGACTCCATATTTATTAGAAAATGTATTTTTAATTCAAAACAATCACATTTAAACAAGTGTGAACTATAATTTAAGTCAATATAATATTAAGTTATTTATGTCACTATCCCTCTTATAATATAGGCAGATTTTTACCATTCACCCAATTATATTTAATAATAATAAATACATTGCTTAATATAAACATGATATTTGCTAAATTTACTTAATTCCGTATAAAATATATATTTCCATATTTATTCATGCTTCTTGTTTTAAAACTATGATTATAAACAATTATGTAATTCATGCAAATTAAAATATAGCAATTTAATTTCTTTTTTTATCAAAAAAGAGTATCAAAGTAAAATTATAAGGTGGTCGTGGAGCAACAGCACAAGGGTGCGACTGTAAATGCAACGGTTGCAGGTTCGATTCCCACTTAGAGCAGAAAAATATTTAATATTTTTAATTCCTCGCTCTGTCAACGAGGCAAAGCCACATTCAGTTGCGCCAATCAACACGCAATGCCACAAGAATTCAAAATAAGCTTATCTCATTAATTACACAGTACAATATACGTTTATTTTTGAAGAAATAATAATTTAAATGTTATGTTATTTAAGTTTATGATTAAGCTTATTATATATATTATTCATAAATATTTAATTTAATTTACCACATATTATATTAAAAACAATAAAAAAACTTACATAGATCGATTAACTGTTATCATTTCGTAATCATTGTCGGGATTAAAAAATATATTGTCGACGTAATGTTGTCCCGCTGTACCTGCTACTATGGTGGCGCGGCCTTCTCTGTCTAAAGCAAAGTTCCTAAAAGAATCATAAGAAAAATTAATATTTAAAATTTGAACAGAAAATTAAATTTTCGCTAACGTGAATATACCTAAAAGTTTTTAAATTCCTTAAGATTCTTTAACACTTAATAAAATACATTTTGCATATTACATGTGGGAAAAATAGCCAATTTGAAATATACTGCAATCTTGAGTAATAAACACATACTTTATTTTTACATTTTGTTTAGTGTAAAAAAAATACACTAAAACAGATTTTCTATGATTATTGCTAATAAAAATAGTAATAATCTTAAAAGATTCAACTCACTTATAAAACCCATTGTGCGACGTCGTCTGATATATAGGTAGGCGGACTTTATCAAAGCCAGAAACTTCTAGAATCCTCAACCCAGTGTTATGGTGGACATAATTGTGTGTAAAATTAGAAACTACTTGACGTAAAACAATGACATCTGTGTACAGAGCTCGGTTACGCGTGAAATAGTTACGGTAGATCGTAACTTCTTGGTATGGCGATGATTGTCGACCTGGAATATTAATATTATATTTTAATTTTACAGTCCTTTTAGCGTAAGGTAGTGGGATGGCCATGACCATGTCTGATCTATTCGGAGGAATCATTTTTAAATAATTTTCATTTGGTAGATATAATTCAGCGTTGGGTTCCGCCACTCAATACGCAACGTCTCCAAAAGTAGGCTGAACATGAAGAACGCAGTGCCTAAACACTGGCTTCATTCTGCCTACTCTTGTATATGCAGGGTACAGAGTGAAGCAAGTAAAAAAATAACAGTATGAATTACCTTCAACTTGAAGGCATGGTAAGTCATGGTTCTCGAAGAACAAGTTGTTGTGTATCCAGCCCCGTAACGAAGTTGCTGAGCCCCTCGAATCAGCTCTTACTAGAAGACCTCCGACGTTATTACGCACTAAGTTATTCTGGAAATAATTATAATAATTATAGTATTTGTTATAATGAGACAAGTAAAAAAGTGAAAGATATTATAGATTCAAATTATAATAAAAAATTTAATTCTCATAAAACTATTTTTTTCAATTTTAATTCTCCTTTCATGTGTATTTTTATAAATGTCTGATTTTAGATTATTTCGGAATTTTCGGATACTCTATTTTCGCACATAGAAATATAAGGATTAGCTTGTTTTAGCTACCGAAAAAAAACGAATATATATTTTTTTTCATTAGACTTTAAAACAAGTTACCCTGAAAACTAGAGTCTGGGTGTTCTGAACATCGACTCTCACAGCAGCTTGGCAAGTAGTGAAATTTCCATATAATTTCAAGCAGTTATTTGTGATTTCGTTCCTCGTGATAGCGACTAGAGGGTTAACCTCACCAACTGATTGGTATGTTATAGCACCATCCCGATTGTTAGTAAATTCACTGTTTGATATATTATGTTGGACATCTCGATCTGAAATGTAGATAAAAAATAATATTTTAATTTTTGTAACTTCCATTCATGATTCAGTCAAAATTTAACAACAAATATGCCATATTATAATATAACGGGTATTTTCTAATATTGTCCATTATATAGAAAAATTAGCCAAAGAAAATTAATTAAAATAAACAGAGCTCACATAAAAGTACAATTATATTTTCTAATTAACTCATCCATTTCCACTGGTTGGCTGGAAGAAATCTCTTATAGAGATAAGCCCACCTTTGCGAACTAAATGTATTTTATTGTTTTCTTATGTATATTTTGTGCAATAAAGAATATTATATTGTGTACTAAAGAATAAACTAATAAGTGGTTTATTTCCAAAAACAAAAACTGAACAACTTACTAAATCCAATTGCAGATATCGGGAGCGTTACTATTTCAGCAATGAATCCATGTACAGAGGCCGCACCATTTGCGAATAGTTTGACACTCAGGCTTGCCCCTTCAGTCCTGAATAACTTCTTCTCATCAGGCGATCCATTCTCCAAATATCCTATTTGAGGCGCGGTTATATTGTAAATATCCCCATCGTATAAAGTCAATGAATCGCGCTTGCCATAGTTCAAAGTATGGTTAAACAAGTTAAACTGCAAAAGTCTGAACCCAAAAGGCTTAACTCTGAACATACTCTTGAATATCTTCACGCAATTGACAGGATTGTTATCGTATTTGTAATACAACAGCACTCGCTCTTCAACTGTTATTACTTTAGTGCTGTCACAAATATCTATTAAGGAAAATAAATGATAAGGCAAATTAAGATCTTTTAAGGGTGTGAAACTTGATTCTTCTGATTCTCTTCCTTCTCCATTTAAAGATATAGCGTTGATACCTTCTCCTAAAGTGTCACTGATTATGTTAAACATCATATTTATGGTATCCGTTGGGGATATTGTATTAATGCCATGATACGCGCATTTAGATATATTAATATTTTCAATAACTGGATTTTTTATAATGCTTTGAACCGCCGGTGATTTTTCGTTATGTAATATACCAGCGCCGATGATTTGTACATGTTGTAACCGGCTCTCGACCTTTTTTAAAGTTTCATGCGTGTGATGATCATGTATTCTGTGTTCATAAAGAGAATATTCAAACTCTGGATTAGTAAATCTTATTCCGCCCCAGTAATCAACATTTTCCTCTAAATTTCTAGAACCACAATGTATAAACACAAATTCAGAATTCCACTTGCATTCATGCCTATGGCCGTAGAGTTGACCATTTAGACGAATAGGACAATCGTCGTAGCGTTCTTCGATTCCCACACATTGCAAAGGCTCCGGCCAGGACCATATTCGTGAGAGTGAATTGCTATGATATTCTACTCGTCGGTCGTGGGCAAAAAACACATTTATAGGATCAAATCCTAATTCTCGGCATACAACTTGGGCGTTTCTCTCTGTGAAACGATTATCGCACATAGGTACCCACTGCAACGTAGTTTTGTTATAATATTCTAAAAAGCCTTCATTATTTCTTTCAAAATTGTTGTCATTAATTGAACAATTTCTGCCAGTGCAAAGGCGAATAGAATCTTGCACTATCAATGTTTCTAATTGTCGTCTGCGCTTGTGATGATTAGAAGAATACTGTCCGATTGCTCGCTTCTCAAGTCTATTTGTTTCCATATTATTTATAGAAGCTGTTGGCCTCATTAAAATAGGTAATTGGCTATGTCCGATTGCATTTAATGTACCCATGACTAATATACCGACATTAGGAGCAAACTCTAGCACCACGCCCGGATTTATCGTGAGTGTAACATCTGGCATGACTGTAATATCAGATTTTACAATATAAGAGGCAATTCGCGCTTCTAAAGTAAGATCTGAAGTTAATCGTCCACCAAGTTCATCTAAGTTTACTGCAATCTCAGGACTAAATGTTACGGATACGCTTGATTCAAAATTATCTTCGAGTAAATATGGTAAATAGGTTGCGATAGCGTGATTGTTCCAATCATCAAAATCAAATATTTGTTTTCGTATTTCCTTTTCATCAGCACTACCCCACCAATTTTCTGTGACATCTAGCAAATTATTTGTCTTCGCAGTTTTAATACCAGCTAATAGTGTGTATTGTAACGCATTATTACCGAAAAGGTTCCGACTAACCTTCACTTTTTGTATTCCTTTGAATCCCAAGGCGTATGTGGGATCAACACTTCGCATAATAGCACCACGATTTATTTGTGCAGAAAATCTGTTATCTTTTATTTCGTTAAGCACGAACACAGCATACACAAAGCCCATAATTTCACTTTGACTGTCCATCACAAACTGTACCATATATTGGCCATTATTTCGTTGTATAACATTTCCGTCAATTTTCATTTTCTTTTCCATTCCCCTGATCGACATTAAACCAAATTTACAAGTATTATCAGTGTATACATTTTTGGTTATATTCACTTCAGCAAAATGTCCATCTATAACAAATCCAAAATTGTTATTATTTCGCCATGTGTTGTTATGCATGAAAATTGAATGAGTAAAATTCTCATTATATTGCCAAACATATGGCAAGCTAATGGCAAATCCTCCATATTTATTTCTTTCTATTGTATTATCTTGAAGCACATAATGATATAAGTTGTTGGAACTCCTTAAGTCCCTTGCAAAATGGTAAATGCCTTTACCATTATCAGTAATCAATGTGCCATTGACCATTATCGTTATCTCAGTAATATTGCTCTCATGTATGTCCCAAAATGGTGTATTAACATATATGGCTTCCTCGGTATTATGTGCAATTTCGCAATTTATTATCTTAAGGGTTTCATTAGCCTTTCGAAGAAAATGATCACCAATTTCATTCAAGTAACGATTGTAATACACAGCTCGTATACCTTTTGTATTGCCTTTTATTTTTGTGTTATAAACTTGTAATGTTGGTACTGGACCTTTAATTATTTTATTACGTATGTTCTGCACCGGAGCAATAATAGTGCTTACCACTAAAACAACACCTCCGAGAGCTCGCAGGCCACTTTCATATTTTAACACGATACCAAAAGTATTACTAGTTGTGGGGAATACAGATAGATCACGGTCGAGGCACCACACTGTGCTGGCTTCGTTTATGTTTTGTGAGTCATATATACATATACTCTCAGTAGAGTAATTGTGAATTGGGTTTAAAAGTTGAAGACCAAGGACGTAGCCAGGATTACATTTTATATTGTAAGTTTTAACAATATTTTGTCCATTATTTTTAGTAAAAACAATATGTCTTGTTTCCCCATTAACCAAAGAAATGCCTGTTTCATATTCAGGAATCATTATAGGGTGATAGTTCGATTCGTCCATATTAAATCCTGGATCTAAATTAAACCATCCTGCTATTTCTCTTTGTTGTGGACCTGTGATATGAGGGTTATGAGAAATGCCAGCTATATTATTATTTTCTATTGTTGAGCTGTATATTCTTAGACCTAACTGTTTAAAGCTTATTCCACTGCCTTTATTATTACTAAATTCTGAATTACGAACTGTATTTATAGCATCCGCCCCATATAAATCAGAATACAAAATTCCTAAGCCATCGTGATAATTATTGGCTATTTTAACACTTTCAAGGCTATGACGTGCAAAATCTATTTGAAGCGCAGGTTTAAATGAGTTCGACGAATAATCAAGAAGACCCGCTTTTTCAATACTTAAATATTGTAAATCAGCTCTGTCTGCAATTACACTAAATCTGACTCCAGCCCAACTGGTTTCGTAGCATCTAATACCGACGTCATTTTCATGTGAACATGAATTTTCAAAACTCTCTACTGTTTCTGCTTTGCATTTAGTAATGTCATTATCAAATTCAGTACATTCTACATTTGATAGAATCACATCTTCTGTAGTTCCTGCGTTGGGAATTTCATTCGGTTCTAGAAACCAATCATCGGGATTTAATACTAAGCCAAGCTGATTACAAACTAAGGCAGCATTTATGATATTCCAACGATAATTACAAACAGTTCCCCATTTACCCTCTACTCGAACTTGTAGCCTTCCTTCATACTGAGTTCTACCACCCAAAAGTCTTATAGGCACAAACGGTTCTTGATAATCTGGCGTAGTGGAAGCTATTTCAGTATCAGTTTCATAAACACTGTCATTAGATAATGCAGCTTCTTCTTTTAAAGTAAATGTTATATCATTAGGACGTTTTCCTTTTGCTTCTATCTTACCGGCTACCATCATGCCAATAGCTGGTGGAAACTTCAGTGTAACGCCTGACTGTAAAATAAGTCTACCTCCTGGACGTATATTGATATCTTTATCCACATCATACTCCCCTTGTCTTAAAATTTCAATGCCTTCAACTTCTCCACCAACTATAGATGATCTTGGTATGTTAAATTGAGGCACATAAAGGGAATTATAATTTATTTGAGTAGCACCAGGATTGCTGCTATGTAATAAATAGGGCATGTAAATAATTTTAGCCAAGTTATATCTATCTTTTCTATGAAATAATCTGTTGTAAACTTTTTCTTCTTCTGAATAACCTAACCAATTATAGGTGCAATTTAGTAATTTACTTTGATCCTCCACATGTGACCCTATTTCGTACTGAGCCTCTGGATTATTAATAATATTTCTAAAAACGTCGATGTTACTCGAAGCTAATACAATCACAGCAGCGACCCTGCTTCTTGGAGTAAGTCTAGAAGACAATCCATCCCAGGCTTCAAAAGGTTCCCTAACTTTATTTTCGCGAAGATAATTTCTAGAAAAAAAGATATATTGCAAGTCACTGTATGGCGATAAGCCAAGATTTACTACAAATGGTCCTTTGTTCCCATAAAAATAATTATGCTGAATATGAAATCTGGATGGGAGTATTTCGAATTCTTCTAAATGTTTACCTTCTACTCTATTGAGTATTGCTATGGCCCCGTATTCGCCATGTTCAAAGTAATTGTATTCAATTTTCCCAATGACATTAAGAGCAGGCTGAATTTTTAAGGGTACACGTTGATTCTGATAAAATCTATTATGTCCAACTTGTAAATAAAGCAGTTTCCCTGGATCATTAAATTTCCAACACGTGGCTATTTCAATAGTACTTTCTACACTAGAATTAAACCAATTCCCAGTAACATTGACCCAGCTGTCTCCACAAAAGTTACCATGTAGAATGCCTACTTCTAAATTCTTAAATATTTCGGAATATTCAACAACTGTAGTTTGATTACTTGGTATAAATTCGGTTTCCTGAGTATTATTTATCCAAACAGCAATGCCATAACCAAGATTTGAACTTAGTGTACTTCTCGAAATATTACGATTGCCGCCTGTAACTGTAATATTTATGCCATCTCCTTGGTTAAAAGATATTCTGCTCTCTGTTACATTGACGTCTCCTGCTCCACTCACTACTTGAAGACCAGCAACATGATTGTTATTGGAAATGGAAGTGCGATGTACATGTATTTGAGAGCGAAGATTTTCTATTACCACACCTCTACCATTGTTATCCGAAATAATGGTGTCTGATACATTTAAATCATAAGTTTTACTAATTCCTGAGGTTAACCGCAAAAACCCAACGATATCAGTCTGCGTATTAGCGTGGAATCTTACGTACATTCTATTTCTCGTAGACGTCACACTTTGTGGTCGAGTATGGTTTCGTATACTAAACGTTAATAAAAGCTTGTCGTTCGCTGACAATCCGTCATAAATAAAGATTTCTCCTGTATCATTTTTATTAGTATACATTTTTAAGAAACTTAAAGTGAGAACGTGATCAGATCTCGTATAAAATTTTTGATTACAATCTCTTTCCATATTTGAATATCGCGATTGTTCTATAGACATTTGTATAGGGAATGTCTGACTTGGGGTGGACGCGAGTGTACACAAGTCAAATATTTCACTTCGGTCAAACTTCTCATCTATATTCATTTCGTGCACCACGTACTTGACTCCGTCTCCACCGTTGTCGTGAATCGAGCAATTCTCTATCTTCGTCATGCCGTACGTTGAATTAACATAGATACCATAACCTCTATTGTTTTGTATTGTGCAATTGTTTATAATTACTGGCGCGTCTGGTGAAGTCACGTTAATGGCGTTAAAGGCAGAATTTGAAATTTCAATGTCCTCCATTAAAGGCGGGACGCCTATAATGTCTAAAGCGCTAGTAGCGTTATTATCTCTTCCTAAGCCTGCATTTCTTATAGATACATGTGCTAATATAGACATCGAAGTTGGGACGTACAGTGTATTTTCCGCAGTAAGTATTCTTTCAAAAACGGCATTTTCAAATCTTATGCCTCTCCAATGAATTCCAGAAGTTCTTAACTCATTGTCATCATGATGTGGCTGACATTGAATCGCGAGGTCAGGATGATAATCGCAAACACCCGACCCCAGTTGTCGTGAAGCCCAGTCACATTGAAATAGGTCGTACTCTGTGCCTTTACACTTGGGTTCCTCAAATAAAAGACGCGCTCGCCTTCCTGGTTGGCGATCCATCCAATTGTAAAACGTTCCGCCCATGAAGCCTAATTGCCTGCATGCTGTTTCCATGTCGTTTATAGTCCAACTGGAACAATATACAGTAAATTTTTATCATTTCTAAATAATATTTATGAATACTTATTACAATAATTTAGTTTCTTACTTTCTTGAGTTGGTACAAACAGATCTCCATTGTCCTCTGTGTAAAAGTTGTACTCTTCCAGCTAAAATTGAGGGCCCATCGACTAGACGTATATCAGGAAATGGTTTTGATTGTTCTTGGGGCTCTTCTGTGCTTGTGAAAGTTATGGTACTATCATGTTTACCCTGAAAAAAAAATTGAATAATGTTATATTTTTGCCAAAATACTGCATGTTATGTTAATCCACCGACAACAATTCCAATTAATGTAGTTGTCAAATAAAATAACAATATAAATAAGGTAGTGGAAGTTATTTTTAATATTCAAAAGATAAATCTGATTAAAATTTTCAGTCGGTTTACCGTTCTTTTAGCACACAGATAGAAAAATTAGGCGAAAAGTATATATCGCAGTCCAATATCGAACGACGATTGCGTAAAGTAAACAATAAATTAATGATAAAAGTAGCGCTCAGAGTACTTTTGCATTCATTCAATGCTGATGCAAGCCTTTTGTTTTTAATGAATCGTTTTATTGTATTTTGAAAATGCCCTTTTACACCGGAACTCAAGCGTCCGTTTCGTACGTCCGTCCATTTTTGATACGCATCGCCCCGATTTACATCATTCCATTAAGCGAATCGAGGTCTAGCGAAACGCTGGGATTTGCGTAAAAAGATAATGTTGAAATATCTATTTTTTTATTTTCTTATTGGTGTTCAACCAAGAATTTTAAAAATAGTTTTTAAGTTGTTTTTTTTTTCGAATATTCTATATTTTTCTTACACAATTGGAAAGTACACGTGATAGTCGATAGTTCGATTTTGGTCATCTTATGAACAAAGTTTATATATATATTTTTTTTTATTATAAAAATCGAAATTTTCTTTATTCAAATAGATAGATAAAGATAGAGTTATAGCGAAACACACAATAGGCATTTATTAAAAATGGGTAATAAAGAATTTTACACCTTAATACTAAATGGTACTTGTAATCGTAAAGTAAAACAAATAGTTCATGTTAAAATAACCAAACAGTTGGAATAAATTACATCATATACGTAATTTAGCAACGGCAGGAAGGCCGGTATGTATAAATAAGAAAATATTTTATCGAAATTTAGTTCTTATCTAAGTATATTTAGAGTAATAAATAACTTTCAGCTGGGTCTACCATTCCATACTTGGTACCATACTAGGGGCCGGTGGTTCGTGACGGTATGAATGGGAATTGTGAAAAGGCAGGAAGTCATCGTGAAGTGCAAGGGCGCATTAGAACGTGGACTGCGCGTGCGCCGGCCATATTACATCATACCATCACACCTTCGATTTTTTCATATAGGTACAGATAAAGGTCAATATCTAGGTGAACGACTGTCACTTCTATATATATATAACGTGTAAATGAAGGGCACATTAAGTTATGCCCTTTAGTTTCTTTGTTTTTAAATAGTTTGATTTGATTAATCGAACGAAGATAACGCTTGTGAATGATTATATTTATACCAGGTACTATGCTGTTTCCATTCATACACGTATGATTTATGAATAACAACGGCATCTCAAGATTAATCTGAGTTGAGGGCGGTTAATAAATACGAGTGTTCTGGTATTACCAGAATAAATAAAACACTACAATGTATTTCTGTGAAAGTGAAAGATCAAATTTCTTATTTTTTTATTAAATATATCAGAAAAGGAAAGAACATACATAAACAAATCGATTTTCAGAATGTCAGCTTTCTAGTATGAATCATTATTCACTTTCTCGCTACAACAAAACCTATTATACCTATATGTATGTATACATTTTTTCCACCTTTACGGGGAAATCCACAGGAGTTTAGATTGAACCCATTAATCGTATGTATAGTTAGACCCGACCACTGAGCCAGAACGGCGTGACATATTTATTTCCAAACGACATATCCATAGACCGCAATGAGTCAAACAACTTAATAATAGTGTATCGGAGACAACAGTCTCGCCAACCAAGTAGAACGATCACAGGCATAATTTTGTCCAAACCATTAGTGTAATTTTTGAGGCAGGTCGGTTTTCCGTTAAGTTACGCCTAGACGGTTGCACGTAGAGACAAAAAATCTATAATGGGAGATACGTATATATGAGTCAAGTGACGCTATACTGAGGACAATGCAAGGACGCGATGCAAGTTAAGAACTGGTTTTTTTAGGATATCGTATCAAGGTATCGTATCAGTATAGAGATTTTAAAAAATACCAGTATTTATTAATTTTATTAACTTACTGTACACAGTATGCACCTAGCTGGCTTTGATGACTTTAACACAAATTGATATTAAGTAATAACATGAACCAATATTCAATTACAAAAATCATAACTTTAGTTAAAGCCTTACAGAATAATATTCACCAGGATGTATTAAATGAGGCGGGCGTCTTACTGTAAATGTGAAACGCAAAATACAATAAATTGACGCAACTTTTTGTAGGTTCCCCAATCAGGTAATTATTTTTTTAGCTTCACGTTGTATCCCGCTGGGAACCTAGATTTAAAACACTCTGTTCCCATTAAATCGAATTTGAATTCTGGAGACATTGAGTGTTGATTGGTGAAACTCAACGCCGCGTTTTGCTCTTTTACCAGAGCAAGAAAATGAAAATATGAAATATTTCCTTCCTCCAAGTAAGAATCGAACCCACAATGTGCAATTCAATTGATATTTGTAATTTGCCTCAGTGTCGTAGATATTGGTAATTGGCACATATAGTTATACTGCTTTATGGCTATAAAGGGTTTGTGAAAAATAAATAGGCACATATGTAATTAAAAAATAATAATTTAAAATATATATTTTCATCAGGATCTGTATTGATAACGATTTTTTTATTTAATTTTTATTTCGATTTATACCACCTGCGAAGCCCTAACCGTCGGATTCCATGTTGTGAACAGACTTCCGGCAACCAACGATTCTTGGCGTCGCGTGGAATTTTAAATAAGTGACGTCCAAACGCACTACCATTGAATAAATTGTAGCGAAGTGGATTTTTATTAGTCTGTTTGAAGGTCCTTTAAAGATAGCTTTAATATATAGGTATTAAAGGTAGTTTGCGCTACCAATATAACTAAAGTGCCAAAATTTTGATTATTAGATTAGTATTAATCGATTATCGTTTTTAGGGTTCCGTACTTTAAAAGGTAAAAACGGAACACTTATAAGATCACACACTTTATAGGTAGGTACTTGGTATTTGAATTGGTATCTTATACTTTTAAGTTTGCCTAAAATATTTTTTCAAAATATAAATATTACCTACCTATAAAATAAGTACTTACATAAATTCGTCTTCAGACATTAGTCATTACACTGAAGATGGCGTTCGTGCTTTCGCCGATTTCTCTTTTAGTTTACTTCTTAAGATAAGCGAAAAAGGACTTGTTACAAAGTAACTCTAGCTTGCTCTAGATTGACTTCAATTTCTATTGATTGAACATTCATCTTCATATTTCATGTAATAAGAAATCTGAGTAAATAGTAGTAAATGGTCCCTAAATCTTCCTCTAAGCGCCAAAATAGATACATTAAACAGTAGGTTTCAGTACCTAAGTAGTAATAAGCCTTAACATCCAAATTGCAATATTTACTTTGCAATCGTTAATGCAAATATGATAATTAAAATCCTTTAATTAAAAAACTTAAAAAAGACGACTAGGAAAAACATTTAGATTCACACACCAACGAGTTTGAGAACGTCAAACCTTTAACACCCTTCTGTTTTCGTCGGGGGGTAAAAATTATTATACATATTATAATTAAAACGTNATACCACCTGCGAGGCCGTAACCGTCGGATTCCATGTTGTGAACAGACTTCCGGCAACCAACGATTCTTGGCGTCGCGTGGAATTTTAAATAAGTGACGTCCAAACGCACTACCATTGAATAAATTGTAGCGAAGTGGAATTTATTGGTCTGTTTGAAGGTCCTTTAAAGATAGCTTTAATTAATATTATAGGTATAGTATTAAAGGTAGTTTGCGCTACCAATATAATTAAAGTGCCAAAATTTTGTTTAATTATAATAAAATACATTAGTATTAATCGATTATGGTTTTTAGGGTTCCGTAGGTACTTAAAAGGTAAAAACGGAACCGTTATAAGATCACTTTTATAAAAATATCCATTAGGAATAGGTATTGGTATCTTATACTTTTAAGTTTTACTAAAATATTTTTTCAAAATATAAATATTACCTACCTATAAAATAAGTACTTACATAAATTCGTCTTCAGCCATTAGTCATTACACTGAAGATGTTGTTCTTGCTTTCGCCGATTTCTCTTTTAGTTTACTTCTTAAGATAAGCGAAAAAGGACTTGTTACAAAGTAACTCTAGCTTGCTCTAGATTGACTTCAATTTGAATTGATCGTCAAACCTTTACCACTCTTCTGTTTTCGTCGGGGGGTAAAAATTATTATATATATTATAATTAAAACGTAAAACAATTATTATTGTTTTAAGTTTTTATTTAAAGATAAAAAACTAACAATTATCACGTTCGTACTAACAAGTGCAAACTGCGAAGTAATCTGGTCACGGCGTCACGCACCAAATACGTTAGGTTACTAACCTTACTTGTGTATATGTATTATCGATATCAATGTGTTAATCGATTATGTAATGACGAATCGAAAGATTTAATCTTGCTCTAAGGTAAAAGCAACTTAACTTAGCTTCACGCTGTTTCCCTTGCGGGGTAGTAAGAGGGAACGGAGTGAGAAACGCTACGGTCTCTGCATACCTCTTTCGCCTCGTCCACTGTCAACAACCTCTTTATACATGCCCTCCGGAAGATCCTCATACTTTTTACGTGACCTTCCTCCAGTATCTTTGATACTGTGTTTAAACCGTCAACTAGTTCGGTTAAATCGAATAAGCATTTTGCTTAGATTTTTTTTATTTTAAATATTGCTAGTTATAAAAACAAATTCTGTTAATTTTAACAGTAAAACGTTTCTATACATCCGATTAGAGAGACTGCAACATTGCAAAAATAACTATCAACCTTGATCTCAATATCTTTTAAACGTATGGTTGTGATATTTCTTGTTGAGAAATCAATTTTGTCAATCCTAATACTCCTACTATTACAATGTTCAACTTACAAAAATAAATATGATCCCCCGATTGGGAATCGAAATCACTACTACTTCTAGATATATAAATGACAATAATTAAAAAAAGATATTTTAAATGACATTTTTATAATCATTCAGGGCACAAACGTCACGCTTTTCATGGGCACTAGCAGAGCGGGACGATGGTATCTCGCTAAATGTTTGTCACACCATGGCAACACCATGTCATTGTCCCGTTTACGGTTAATCTTTTTGAGAAAATTTTATATCGTGTTGGAACCTTTTTTGTAAAGCACAATGGATACTTGTCATTTAGTATAGCCAATACAATGGCTGTGGTTCTTTATGATGATATACCTAAATATCTAGTTTAAAAATATATACATATATTTAATATATAATATATATAAAGAATAAATATAAAAATATACTAAGCTTATAAATAAATCGTGAGATTCATGTCGCAAATTAAATTCACATATAATTTTAAAATGCCCTGAAATTTTGCAACCTAACAAATAGCGTAGTTATAATATGTAATTTCAAGACAATTTATATCTTTCATTACTATGTGGTATTAGAATGATGCTGAGAAAAGAGCAAGGCAGAGGTTATGCAAACGGATTCGCTGAACAAGTCGCGTTGCATTAAAGGACTCACGACCGCGACATTTAGACATTGTGCATGTTGCATAGAAATACATTAAAAAACATACATATACATGTTTTAAACTCAAAATGGAAATCTAATTTGCGTATATAAATATATTTATTTACTTACATAAATAAAAAAATGCCTTTTTATTAATTTAATTTAGATTTATGGTCCAATTCGATACAGAAAAAGCACGGCGACGCGACTGGCTTATAATCAATTTTCCAAACATAATGAATAAATGTTAATTTTTCAATATTTAACAATCTTTACATAGCTTTTAGTATTAGTAGGTATCTGTCTAGGTGTAAACAAAGAAACTTCCATACATTTCGAAATCCATTGAACATTTGACAATAGACTTTTGTTTTTGTGCATTACTAGCCAGGGTGGGCTGTTGTAATTGAAACAATCGATGTTGATGTTATTATATAGGTAGGTACTTATATATTAAATATTTTTATAAATTATTTGTGATTTTTAAGGAATCTCTCAACAAGATATTTTTTGTTTATTTTTTTAACGTAAAAACGTGTAAGATTTGCAACAAAAATTCATTTGTAATTTGCCACGTTTCAGCTTTGTAACTATTAAAAAATAAATAGGTAATTTAACAAAAACTTTTTTTATTAAAAAATCAATATTTCAACATTCACACACATTAATTTGCAACACAAAAAATTTGAAAGTCCTCAATAAAGTTCTAAGGAACTACAGTTAAAGTAACAAAAGTACCTCAAATACAATACCGCGATTGCGGTTTGCAACTCTAACCTGTCGCCGGTGCCAGAGTAGTGTACCAATAACTGTATTGCAATTTGCTAGGAACGTGACACTTACAAATAATAAGGTTTACTTCAATTTGTTAAGCTTTGAAATATATTTTTTTTATTATTTGTTACACGCTAGATAGCTGTAAATTTAATGATTGGTTCGAGAAACTCTATACTAATATTTTACAGCTGAAGAGTTGGTTGGTTCAACGTGCAAATCTGAGGAACTACTAAATCGATATAAAGTATTCCTTTTCTTTTGATTAATTCATTTGTTGTGAAAGGCTTATTTATGTCACATCGCTTTAAGTAGGTTTTACCTATTGTATGTAGCATATTAAAAAAATGTTTCCGTATAATATTCTTTTAATTATTTATCTAATTACAATCTATATTAATTATTTTATAATGTTTCTAAATAGCAACAAATAATATGTATTGGCTCCCACGCTCGAAGCAAAAGTGAATATATGTCGACTATATGCAATTTTTTTTATTCAATAGGTTACAAAAACAAAACGAGATCGCATCTGTAGATATCTTTAGACATTAAACTCGTTTTAAATGTGCAAGGTTTGTTTTAGAATTTCCTAGCATGATGGCGTAACCTTATTTACTTATACATAACTTTTATCTAGATTTTAGAAATGAGTAAATTATTCGTATGACTTTGTATGATTTAAGCTAAAATATGAATAAACGCAAAGTAATCGTTTTTAGCTATTTATAGTAATATATATTTTTTTGGTAAATTACTTAGTATTAGCTAATCCTAAGTTGTAAAAAATGACAAAAAACACATAAATATGTCTTCCAAGTTAACATACCCAGAATACCCGAAAAAATATTTAAGTAAGAAACAGTAAGAAACACATATTTTGTTTTAGAAAAAAAACTCGTCAAATTTTATTAATTTGAGCAATTTTTGCCGCAAAATGATCAAAGTGTAATATCTAGATGAACTCTAATAAACTAGTCCGATGTTTATCTTAACAATTGAATGAACTGGTATTATGTAACTTTCCGTGGGATAAAAATAAATGTAATATTCAATCTGATATTAGATAAGAATCTTCTCTAATTTTCCTTATAGTCCTGGGAATGTGGAAATAGAGAGATATTTTGTTTTATGAGAAGGAAAAAACGTTGAATTCCGCCCCACAACATGAAATATCTCGAATTTGGTGGAAAGTGAGGAACGGAGTGACTTAACTCTGAGTTCCCTCTGCCTACCTTATTATATAGGTTAAAACGTGAAGCTGAAGAAAAATTGTTGAGTTTTACAGCTTCATGCTTTACCTTATACAATAGAGTAGCACCCTGTTCATCACTTTCACCCTAATAGCTTCTTGCGTGGTAAAATCAACTTTACTATTTTCCCAAAGCCGGAATATAAAAAAAAAATTCTTCAAGTGGAAATTGAATATACAAAAATCGTATTTACAGTCTGATACTGTGCTACTGCGCTACCATGGCCTCAATGGTGCCGTTCCATATATTTTACGTAGAAATTACATAGACTAAAACGAAGACGAAACGATGTTTAGTTTTTAAAACTTTACCTTAGGAGCCTTGTGTTATCATGATAGGTTAATCTCTTTCCGTGCTACATTTTTTAGAATTCCGTAACTAAAGGGTAAAAAGGGACCCTATTACTAAGACTTCGCCGTGATGTCATAAATCGTGATAGTTAGTTGAAATTTTCACAGATTATGTATTTCTGTTGCCGCAATAACAACAAATACAAAAGAAAATACAAAAAGAACCTTTCATGAGCGAGTTCGACTCGCACTTTTTATTTTTAAACTACATGGACTGTAATGGAATGGTACATGCAATGACAGGATACGCTGTCAAGGTGCAGGATGTCGTAAAACATGGTCACAAATCTACAAGAGGGGAGTTCATAGGAAATTACTAAAATAATTACCGAAATATTCGCATAGATAAAAGATAGATCTAAAAAGCTATAACATATTAATATTTATATTAATTATGAATCTTGGGGCTGATTTGGATTTAATAATAGATTAACGGAGCCAACGGTATCGCCCCGGGAAGCGATAGCGAAATTAGTTCTATAACACTATACATCAATATCGATAGCCACTTCAATCCAGCAAATTTAAATATACTCACAATTTTTAATCAAAATCGGGCCAAATTATTTATTTTAAAATTATTTTCATTTAAAAAAAATAGTTAGGTAATATTTGTTCCTTATATTATGTGTAGATAGGTTTATTATGTAAACTGTGTAAGTAAACGGTAGCTGTCGTTATGCAGGTGCATAAAACACTGGAGGCTTATTGCAACATTAACTTTACTAAGAATATGACTAACAAGTAAAAGATGAGTAAAAGCATTCTAGGTGTTACATAAATACCATAAAATATATAAAAAGCAGCAGGGGAAATAAATGGTAACCTAGTTTTAAGACACTCCGTTCCCGTTTAGACACCTGCGTTCCTCACTTTCCGCCAAATTCTAGAGGCTTGTGTTTTGAGTGGCAGAATTTAACGCCGCCATTTGTCATGTTACCAGAGCGAGGAAATGAAAACACTAATAATACTAAAAAAAGTAAAACTATGTATATAATATTTTAAAAGACAGGCAAAGCAGACGGCATTAGCTAGTGCCTAGTACACATTTATAACTTAAAGCCATCGTTCCGAGTCAGTACCATTGCACTATTTCACAAACGTGACTGTAGAAGTTAACAATGGGTTCGTTAACCTGCTTGTATCGTTTGAAAAGAGATCGTCCCTTCAAATATCTTGACTTTAGAGCCTTTAAACCGTAGATTATCGTCAATATTAGTTGAATAATCACAATATTAATACTTGAGATTTGTCACATTAGTAAAAGTTGGTCTCTTTCTGTTGTGTTTGTAAAATGAAAATATTTTTTTTAAGTGATAATATTTTGTTTACTTAGATATATTGCGAATATAAATTGGCAACATGTTAAAATCGGGCAACACTTTCTGTAAAAGGTCGAAATGAGGAATCAAAATGAGATACTTAAATAAACAAAATATTTTGATGATGTCGATTTTTCTTTATACTTATATTACATGAAAATTATAAAAAATCGATCAACATGGACTTGTTACTGCAACATTTTATATAATAGATCACCGTATATAATTTTACAGCGAAAGTTGCAAAACTTTCTTTGTACCCAATTTGCGGGACATTGAACTTGCGAAATAATATTGTGGAATTTTGTAAATATATCAGTTTGCAGTTAATTTAAAATCAAGCTAATGTTGAAAATCATTNCTTATTGCAACATTAACTTTACTAAGAATATGACTAACAAGTAAAAGATGAGTAAAAGCATTCTAGGTGTTACATAAATACCATAAAATATATAAAAAGCAGCAGGGGAAATAAATGGTAACCTAGTTTTAAGACACTCCGTTCCCGTTTAGACACCTGCGTTCCTCACTTTCCGCCAAATTCTAGAGGCTTGTGTTTTGAGTGGCAGAATTTAACGCCGCCATTTGTCATGTTACCAGAGCGAGGAAATGAAAACACTAATAATACTAAAAAAAGTAAAACTATGTATATAATATTTTAAAAGACAGGCAAAGCAGACGGCATTAGCTAGTGCCTAGTACACATTTATAACTTAAAGCCATCGTTCCGAGTCAGTACCATTGCACTATTTCACAAACGTGACTGTAGAAGTTAACAATGGGTTCGTTAACCTGCCTGTATCGTTTGAAAAGAGATCGTCCCTTCAAATGTCTTGACTTTAGAGCCTTTAAACCGTAGATTATCGTTTATATAATTTGAATTTTCACAATGTTAATAGCTATTTGAAATTTGTCAAATTAGTAAAAGTTAGAAGGCTCTTTCTGTTGTGTTTGATTTAAATTTCACTTTTTAACCAAGATATAATGTGTTGTGTAAAATAAAAATATTTTTTAATTATATTTTGTTTACTTAGATACATTGCGAATACAAAACAACAGCAACATGTTAAAATCGGGCAACACTTTCTGTAAAAGGTCGAAATGAGGAACCAAAATGACATAGATTAAAAAATATATTTTTATGATGCTGATTTTTACATATTACATATAAATAATTAAAAATCGATCAACATGGACTTGTTACTGCAACATTTTATATAATAGATCACCGTATGTAATTTTACAGCGAAAGTTGCAAAACTTTCTTTGTATCCAATTTACGGGACGTTGAACTTGCGAAATAATATTGTGAAATTTTGTAAATATATCACTTTGCAGTTAACTTAAAATTAAGTTAATGTTGTAAACCATTTAAATAATACCAACCTGAAGTTAATATTAAATATTGTAATCCAAGGTTCTTTGGAGAACAGAAAGTCAAGCTTCTATGTCAACGCAATCAAAAGATACGAGCGTTTATGCATCGTTATCACTACATTTTGTATGAAATTCGCCTAACTTAACCTGTACATATTACTTCCCGTGGACCTACATTTATAAAATTTGTATTTTTTCCAAAAAAAAAATATGAAAATATCCAAAAAGTAAATGCGTCCACAAATTTAATCCTAAAATTAATATGTAGGTATACTTTATTTTATAGACCTATAAGTACAATTTTTATCTCCCATCCGCTTTGATACGCAGTAGTCAGAAATGTAATGACAATAACATAATTAAAGTTTCACATGATTTAAACAAATCGTTAAATTGTTTATGCTATGTCAATTCTATAAACACCTGTCTGTTCTAAGAAAAGTCCGTACGATTTGATAATAACGTAGTAGCTGATAAGAACAATGAATAAGGATAGTAAAGGAAGTAACGAGATACGATGAGTACTTATGAAATGACGTGATATCAGCTTCACGCTGTATTCCGCACTCAGTAGGGTAGGCAGAGGGAACCTAATATTAAGATACTCCGTTCCCAATTTTCCGCCGAATTCGGGGGCATTGCATGTTGAGTGGCGGAACACAACGCCGAGCTTTGCTCGCTTTGCTCATAATAGAGTAGGTATATATACTATATATAGTAACAACCATGAATAAGTATAGTAAAGGAAGTAACAAGATACTATGAGTTAATATGAAATGAGTTATCGTAAACGTAAACATGACTAATTATGATAATATCTTATTCACTGTGGATATTACCTACATTAGTTCCATGGCTTTGATAAGCCTAGTTTGTAATTCAATTATATATAAATAGAAAAGTTAATTTTCGTGCTGTAGGTTATAGGGTCATAATCTTCTGAAATAATGTTTATATATCAATATACAGACGTGAAACAAAATAAATAGTCTTTAAAAACAATAAACCATTAATCAATAACTTTACTATATAAAATAGAATTCTGTAATCTATTTTCATGTTACAAGGGCTCAGTTATACCTTAAATGGAAAAGGCTCGCTAATTCCGCTAAATTGTTACTTAACGTTCAAGGCAGGTCGTTCCTTATTTAGGAATGGTATTACAAATATAATGCTTGTATAAATTTATATAGAAAATTAAATTATTATAAGATATCAAAGCTCTTATGATGCAATGTGGCAGCTTGCAAGTGTAAAGACGGACATTGTAGGTTTGATTCCCACTTGAGGTAAATAATTCTTGTCATTTAAGAAGAAAGAAAACGGTATTGCCGCCGCTATGCAGGCAGTCTCGTAAATGTGGAGAGTGGAGAATTGAGTGTTTTCATAACACTAGGTCGTTTCACCTACACAACTATGCAATTATGCAATACTAGTCGATTCAATTCGTATTCAGGATAAGCTAACTTACTTAAAATATTTAAACTTAGATTTGAAATTTTAAATATACTTATAGTTATATTGCCAAAGTTGAGTCAATTGTATGAGTTTTTCTAGTAGCTTCCGATAAAAAATAAATATAATTTTCATCCTCGTTTCACTTTTACTGGAAACGTTTGAGTCATACTGTACCTACAGTCTACATATTACATTACGCGGATAAGAATGGCCCTGATTGTACTGAAAAGTAAAACATAACTTCTGCATTCATTAATCACTAAGATTGTAAATTTAATTATTTTTTATTTATAAGGAATTCAACATTCAACTCTTTAATGGTTGAGGGTTCGATACCCATTTGTGGGAATGATTATATTTAAAATATTATTTCCCCGTTCGTGAATGTAAGGGAAGGCGCGGCGATAGATATCGTCTTTTTTTTTATTCTAATAAAAATTCAATATCTAATTGATAAGTTGGACATTTGAATTGACTTCAACAAAATACATACCTATAACGTCAGATAAAAATATTTTCTTTAAATATATAAACGTTATTTATTTACTAAGGTCACAAGTATCGATGTATAAGAATTAAACAGTAAACGATGAATCAGAACAGCTACCGTCACGTACCTACTCGTACTTCCAAGGTTAGCCAATGATCATTCCATGAGATGTCAAATACTTAACTGAGGCCAGTTAACTGCAAGTTAACTGTATAGTCTGTATAGAAATTACCTTTTAGATAATAGGTCATTGACAGGACAGATTAAATTCAGATATGCCTTTTTAACTTTTTCCCGACTGCTAAAGAAGGGTTATTTAAATATGTGTATAGAGTCATTGATTGGTGGACTGTGAGTCTCATTAGTGTGCCGATTGATTAGTCAAATTGGTTTAAGTATTTTCCTTTTTTAAAATTGGTTAAAACGTCTTTCGTTCATTTCGTATACAAATCTACTTAAAAACAATGTAAACGTAGCACGTGCAACGTTAGCGATTTCTTTTGAGTTTCAGTTCAAATTATTAAACCTCAAAATTATAAAGAGTACTTGTATGTACTGTACACACCGTACACGCCATTAATAAGCTATCATAATTTTATAATCAAATACATAAGATAACAGATCGTTTACTAAGTACAAGAACCTTAGTTGAAATGAGATGTAGAGATAAGCTGCATGCTTCGTCTCTCGGAACAAGATATGGTCTTGAGGAGATTTAAACAACGCTAAATAAATTATATATTTTTTTTATTATGTAGGTATAGGTTATTCACTGTTATCTTAGGGCACCTCAGAGTCCTTAGAGCCCAGTTGGGTATGTAAAAAAAATATTACTTATAACTAACCCATTGTCATGTATAGTGTAAATATTAATTTATATTTTATAGGTAAAGGCAATATTTCAACTGGATCTGTTTTTGACATGTATTCTCTTATTTTGTCAAATTATCTCTGTTTCACCGCACAATCTCCTTCTTGTGTTCTCCATACAACGCGACATTGACGAAGTGATAGGAGCTCAACTGGCACGCTCGGAACGCCATAAACTAAGAGCTGAACTGATAGTCGTCCTAATTAAACAACGCGAGTACTTTTGCTGATAAAAAGGTACCTACGTATATACAAAATATTTTTTTATGTTGATTCCTGGCGTCGAAATGGAAGTGGAAGAGCAATGTAAATATAATGAAGGTGACATGGGGTGGTTAGGACGTATCTAGTTGTATTAATTTGTATTCAATTGGAATTCAGAAGTATTTTTAGATTTTCATTTTTTTCCCCAGCAGGGTAGGTAATGCGAAAGCTAGTGTTAAAACATTGCGGGTTTAAATGACGGCACTCAATCACGCATTATGTATTTATATATTTTTACTCTTTATTAGAAACTAAATAGAAAAGTGAAAGTGAAAAGGCTAAACATTCACTATAGACAAGTAAAAAATACATTTATAAAGTAAAAGTGTATTAGTAAATAATTCTACCCTTTCCCGAAGAGGTTAGAGCCCACCCCACTATTAACTGCACGCAGTCATTTTTTACCCTCATTATGATAAAACTGGAATCCAACAAAAAACTACCCTTGCGTTAGTGAAAGCATTTTTTTTTGGCGCGTGAAGCCTTATTGGAAGAACTTGACTTTGAGAAAATAATTGTATTCAATTCTTAATTTTGTATTTTGTAAATTGTGTTTGTACATTATATATTAATAAATTGTATCAATTAAAAGTTTAAGAAGTAGATAATTTATATATTAGAACTTGACAACAATTTTTATATTAACTTATTAAATTTATAGCATTATAGAAAAAAATGTATAAATTTCTTCCTTTTTTAAATCAAATCATTGCACGAAGTAAGTATTTAGTAGTTATACTTATCTTAAGTAGCCATAGCCGTAGCCTTGGCCTAATTGAAAAGTTTCATGTGTTCAATTCATTCTTTACCCAAAAGTAATCTACAATACAATTCTATACAATGAATGAATGTACACAGTTTCTACAAGGTTTTCACATTTAACGCACCGCTCGGCCGACGCGACAATCCCACGGTCTACAAATGAAGCATATCTAATGTGCGCTCTAATAATATTGAAGACACTACGACAAAAATTCAAATAGGTAATTCTACTAAGAATATTAACGACGCGAAATTCCATTGAAGAAAAATATTAAATCTTTACGTGTTTTTTACTTTTAAAAAAAATACTGTTTACTAAGAAAAATCACCGTGGCGTAATGGCATTTACATCGAAACCTCCTTAATAAATGGACACAAAAATAATTCTGGATTGGAGAATGTAGTTGTTGAGATAAGTGAATTTAACCAAACACACTTCGATTTTATATCAGTATAGATATTATAGAACTATACCAGTAAAAATTCCAATACGAATGAGGGATTTAGGTTGCACCTACCTAATTAATTTCTTCCTAATTAGACTAAAACTAATTCGTTTTACAAAAGTGCAGATAAAGCCATTTAAAATTAAGTTCCCATAAGACCGTTTAAACCGTTAATTGATTAAATTAACTAAGTTTCATATGAATTTTAAGGAATAATTTAACAAGAAAATAAACTAAAATGGAATTTTTACGTAAATCTTACGTAATACTTAATCTTTCTCTCGACACACTCCCGCAATTGGGGGTCAAGTCAGGAGTGATTTTTCAATAGGATATAATTCAATCCCATCTGGGGGTCAGGTCAGCTCAATGTCCTGTCTTGTCTTTGAACATCTGCTCTATGATTCATAAGTCGTACATCTTATAGCGTAGGATGTAAAAGTATACAGATTTTAGTATATTACTTACGTGTCTTTTATTGAATGGGTTAAAGTTTTTTTATTAGAAAAGTCAATTGATTAATTGTTAAAATATTTATATTATAGCATACCTAATGCTTTTGAATATTAAATTATTAACGATATATTATACATACAAAAATTAATTAATATTAAATAAGATTAATTTTTCTTATTCAATGCTAAAATGGCTAAATATTTATTTAGCATTGTGTATTTCGAGTTATTTGCACCTATTATATGAATAAATATTAGCTTTAGGCCAACAGGTGAACGAATCAATAGAGCGCGCGATACTGTTATCAACGACTACTCGTCGTTATCAAACTTTAGCAATTTATCAACCGTTATCAATCGAAGGGACTGACTTGCTTTGTAGGTAAATATTTATTAGACCAATGCCCTATTTTAGTAATAGTATAACTATAAAGTATTTATATTATTTCAACACTATTTACAAAAATGACTCATGGAGTCACCTCAAAAAGGAATCTCGATATGACATCAATAATATTTGTTATTGGATTTTTTCAAATAAATGTATATTTTATCTAACTAGAATCTGTTAGATTTTTTTTGCTTCACGTTGTATCCTCGCACACAGCAGTATAATGAAGAGACTTGTTAACCTGTGTTAGTGTTAAAACCCTTTGTTCTCATTCTGTTCCCCACTTTCCGCCGAATTCTGTGTTGTCGCGAACTACTTAAAATTAAAAAACTTAAAATTTACGCGAGGAAATGATAATATTAAATATTTTAATTTCCTCGAGTGTGAATTGAACTCACACCTATCGCGTATACATATATCGCATATATAAATGATAACAGAATAAAAGTAAAGAATTCATTTAAGAGTATGCATCAATATTTTTTAGATAATACAATATGGCCTTGAAATTATAATTAAAGATATATTAAAACACAAAAAAAAACAGAATAACATTGATATTGGCTTTTCTAAGAATCTACCTTGTTATAAATAGACAGGAATGCGACTTTATATATAGAGAGGTAAACTAGTTATTACTATAAGCTACTAAGTATAACTTAAAGCTAATACTCACTATGGCAACGAGCTTTCCCCGTACAGTAATTCCGATCATGGGTGCGAATCTCACTTCCACTCCTGGTTCTATCACCAATTCTCCTTGTCTTTCCACTAATAAATCATCTCGGAGAAGGTACGGACTACCCTCGGCCTTCCAAACAGTTCTGCCCCCGGCCACTACGCCACCGGGTAGTTCAGCTAGTCCTAACGACTTATTTAACATATAAGGATCCTCGCCTATCCTAACTTCTTGTGCGTCACAATAAATAAAACACAGAAACAAAACTATCGTCCGCCACTTGTATTTTGTATCACTGAATTGACTATGTCTTTTTTGCACCCCCATCTCTTTGAAACACATTTTGGATTAATTAAAATTCATCGCACTGGTACAACCTGACTCCTTATGTTAGCACTTAAGCAAACAACACAGGTACTTTACACAATGACTTATCATACCGACCATTAGATATACGATTTTTTAATGAATAAAACTTAAAGTAATTTTTAGTGTGAATTAATTGAATTCGACTTTGTCTGATAAGTACCAAAACAATCAAACAAAGGTGGGGCTATGCTATAGTAAGGAAAAAGCGAAAACACGCGCCTCGGCGACCGACGACCGTTGAACAAAGTAGTTTGGCCGGTTTCGTATCAAATCCCTCCTCCCTGCCTTCCTCCTACCTCATTTGTTTTTACTTGAAAGCCTCCTCCCCTCCATTGCTATTTAATGACGTCACGTCATTTCGTTCATTCACCTTTCACTGATTCGTTCATGTATAGCTTTGAAAGTGTCATTCGTTCAAATTGTTATATAAAATTACAAAACTATGTAAGAGCTAGAAATAATTTATTAATTAAGTTTTTTTTACATCGTTACAACTGTGTTCATTATTTTAATATTTATAATTATAATAAAATAAGAGAAGTGAACTATACATTTCATTTAATAACAAAACTTTTTACAACTTGCAACACTGACTCGAAGTAGACAATAAAATTTGTTCGTTCTTTCTTTACCGTTCAATCATCAACTTCATTGATCCAGTTTTTCATATTTTAAGTAAATTAAAAATAGTTTTAGTTTCTAAATCGTAAAATAAAACATAACATATCGTTTAAGTGTAGATTTACTTGAACCTACATTAAAAAAAACACGTGAGTATAATTTTTTTGTGGTTACAAGCAGAGTTATTAGCTGGGGTGTCGTGGCATCGTCATTGACGTGACGACATCTTGTTTAATGTTTAGCGCTTTGTATTTTGTATTTATGGATCGACCGCGTCCAATCGTTATCATTTATTAAAATTTACTTGTAGAAATCACCATGAGCTCAGGAGGAACTCGCGTGTACGTGGGCGGGCTCGTCGAGGGCATTAAGAAGGAGGATTTGGAGCGCGAGTTCGATAAATACGGGAAACTCAACTCCGTGTGGGTCGCACTTAACCCCCCAGGTTTTGCGTTCATTGAATTTGAAAACATGCAGGAGGCGGAGGATGCTTGTATGGCATTGAATGGATTCGAGATGCTAGGAGCTACCTTAAAAGTAGAGTTATCGAGAAAACGAGACGGCCCTCGTCGGGGTGGTGGTAATTTCAGAGGCGGGCGCGGAGGTAACTTCAGAGGGCGTTCCTTCGGAGGGGGCCCTCAGGGCGGCGGCCGATCCTACGGCGGCGGCAGGCCCTTTAACCGCAACAACCAAGGCAACGGGTACGGCTCAAGCTATGGTGGAAACTCCAGATCTAGGTCACCGATCACTCGATGTTAATTTAATTCTAGCATTTAGTTAGGTTTAGTGTTATCGTAATCTGAAGCCTTCCAAGTGTTAAAATTCAATGTCTGTTTAATACTGGGGGTTAATGCTTCAAAGATGATTAATGAAGTTGATGTCCAAGGAATTAGAGGTAATGTACAACTATTTGTCCTTATATGCATGTTTACTTTATATTTTGAGGTTATTTTTAGGAATTTTTAAAGTTGACTATGTATGAATACTAAATTATGTTACAATTTGTAATTTGACTACCTTACACTACATACAGACATATTTTTCTTTAAATAACCCTCAACACTTTTATCCACTCTAAAGTTTGTAACAATGACTTATTACTCATGCACCATTTATAAATAATCTCACAATTTCATGTATACTCAATAAAATATCAAAAGAATTCAACATTTTTAATACATTGTAGCATACTTTTCAGTTATGATACAGTTATCTATTCACACAGCGCTATCAGTATAAAAACAAGATTGAGGCCATTGCTTACATTGTATTGTTGTTACAATTCTTTTAATTAATTATGTAGATACTTGGTTTTGTGTATGTTCTTGCCTTAAATATTTGAAAGTTGCCTTTCTCGCTTTGGTAAGAAGACAAAGCAGTATGTTGAATTATCTTAAATATTGAGTGGTGTGGTGAATATTATATAGTCTTTTAAGTCTGGTTGAAAAGTTTTTACTGTTGTTGGGCCCTGATAAAGGTACACCTTACTCTAAAAGACTAATATATGCAAGTTAAAAAAGTATATGAAATTTCGATAGGAGCATTGTTTAAACAACTGGTAGAACCAATTTAGAACAACTAAAATAATTACATTGTGAATAAGAAAGGCTCTAAAAGTTATTCTTTTGTTGTAACCACATAAATATTTTAACCACAGTCAGGTATTTCAATATTCAATAAATTTAATTGAAGTCACAGGAAGGCATATGTTTGTGTATATCTGAATAGCAATTTATTGTCAAAAATATACACAGTAACCAATTAAAAAAACTTATTTTTAGTATCTTCATACTCGTAATTTAGCTCCAACTCCAAAAGTAAATTTTACAAGAGACTCCTCAGATAATGTTAGGTTATTTGCATGACCACAAAAAATAATTGTTGGTAATTGTCTTAAATACACAGATAATTATATATTTAACTTTTGCTATGGTATTGTTAAAATTGGTACCCCATTACAAGATTATTTATTATATATTGCTAATAGTACAAACATGCTTTTACAGTTTAAACNTAAAAGACTAATATATGCAAGTTAAAAAAGTATATGAAATTTCGATAGGAGCATTGTTTAAACAACTGGTAGAACCAATTTAGAACAACTAAAATAATTACATTGTGAATAAGAAAAGTAAATTTTACAAGAGACTCCTCAGATAATGTTAGGTTATTTGCATGACCACAAAAAATAATTATGTTGGTTATTGTCTTAAATACACAGATAATTATATATTTAACTATTACTGTGGTATTGTTAAAATTGGTACCCCATTACAAGATTATTTATTATTATTTATTATATATATATATTGCTAATAGTACAAACATGCTTTTACAGTTTAAACATAACCTAAAACTTGGTAGATCTTTTTGAGTTGTTTTTTTGTTTAGTTTAAAGCTGTACACTGCACATAGCAAATTAGGCAGTGGAAACCTAGTGTTAAGTCACTCTGTTTGCCTCTCAGAATACTTCTGTTCACCATAATCTGTTGAATTCTTAAGGCATCATTGCTTGTCCCTCTGCCTATATTATCACATAGTCAGATAGACTGAGGGAACCTAGTGTCAAGAGACTTCAACATGTTTCATGCTAGCATTTGATACCATTGCATGGTGAATAGGAAAACACCGCGCCTCATTATCAGAGCGAGTTTTAGCGATTAAATACTTAATTTTTCCAATTTACAGGCGTTTGTGCCCCTGCACCACATTGGCTTTAGTCTTGTATATTATTATTATGAATGATATGATTATGTTGTTGTCTCAGAAGACATAAAAAACTTTTTTTTAGAAGAAAATATAACGAAGAAGATCTTCATCGGATTGTAGTGCATTATATTACCATCATGATGCGTTGGTACAGTTTGTAATTGATGATGTGATGGGAGTGTGTTGACACTAGGTTCCCTCTGCCTGCATGACTGCAGCGAATGCTTGATTTTTTTTAAACTGTTGTATTTTTTTTCTATTTATGTTATTTATATATTTACACTTGTCGTTAATGTGAATTCTCTTTGTTTCAGTTCCTTGGTATAATTTTAATTTGCATCTATAGAAGTCAAGATATGGATGAACAATCTTCAGTATATCTTTAACATTTTACCTAAGCACCTAATGGACTAAGTTTCTTTATGTATAATAAATAAAAAACACAAATACAAATACTTGCATTTTTATTATTACATATAATTATATAAAAAGATCAGTAGAGGATTAGTATAATAAATAATTTTTATAAATAGTTTTAGGAAGGGCTACTTAGACATGCCATAAGTAATTCCATTTTGTTTAAAAAGTTTTTGCCCTCCATTTTTTCTAATTTAACTTCTTTGAAGGCACCGCCTAAGTTTTCCCATTTCTTGTCTTGAACTAACTCGCTGACAAAGAAGTCTTTTTTTGGTGATTGAGCTATGAACACTTGTATTGCGATCGATGGTTCACATCTAATGGCAATCATTCGGTCGCCTGTAATAAGAAAACAGTTTAAAAAATTCCATAACTAATTTTTTTTAATAAAAATTGAATGGAATAGGAAAAATCTTTGTTATTTCGTTTAAAATGACAAACAACACTTACAAGTTTTAATAGTTTAAAATTTAGTGAAAAGACATTGTGGACATTTTATTCAAATCAATTATTTTAATTTCCTCGCTCTATATATGCAATATTTATAATTGGTAAATTAACTCAATACAGGCAGGGAGCATACCTCTACTGCTATATGCGGGACACTGTGTGACAGCTTCAAGCTAAAAAATTAAACCAACTGAGCATCTAAATATAAATTTCCAAAATATACCATTAGGAGAGGCCAAGAGGCACGAAGAGGCGTTCCCCAGCGGTTCTACTGGCCCACAGCCGAGGTGCGAGCTACTCGCCAGCAGCTGCCAGCCCATGCAGCGCCCCACTGCTTGCACAGCTGTCATCTGATGTTGATATATCTGATAACATCACATTAATGTTATAATTATGTATTGAGGCTGTAATGAGGTAGGAGTAGAGTAGTAGAGTAGAAGGAATTAAATATTTTTAATGTTTTCCATTATTTCTTCGCGCTGGCAACGAGGCATAGTGCGGCGTCGAGTGCCGCCACCCAACACGCAATGCCAGAATTCGGCTTACAGTGTGGAACAGAGTGTCTTGACACTAGGTGCCCAGGTTCCCCCTGTTTACCCTGCGATTTGCGGGATGCAGCGTGAAGCTAAAAAAAGTATTAAATAACAAACCTGACAATATATAAGATCCCTCAGTTCTTGCAGTTCATATGAAAGATGTCTCACTTTGCCGTCTCTACATATACATTTAAGTGTTTTTTCTCCAACATGCACTACCAATGAAGTTCTGCACACTGCATCATAACTACAAACAAAAAAAAGGAAAATATACAAAATAAAGGTTTTATAGAAAATAATACATACTTGTAATTATTATTTTCTATGATATATCTATAAATCTACAGTCCATGGGACAGTTGTATAGGTAGAATTAGATTAAGTGGCGAATATAATACAAAATGCAATATTTGTGAAGAAATAGAATGTTGCAATATATTGTTAATATATATTGTTTATATACCAAAAGTAAATAAGTCAAATATAACATACCCATACGCCATAATGTTAATTTTCACACAAGACTGTGTGGGACTGTTCAATGCGTTCCAGTGTGACACTATGAGGGGATCCTTTACCTAAATACAAAAAAGAAAATATTAATTAAGTATAATTAATTGAAAACTACGATATGAATAATAAAATTATCATTTTTAGATTTTTGTCATAAAAAGTAAATTACCTAATTTGTGGAAATTTATATTTGTTAAAGTTTATTTATGCTTGAGCGTTTAAACCGCCAAAATACTTACCTCTTTAGCAATAGTGTCGAGCACGTATTCGCTGCGTCGTCTCATAAAGAAGTGCTGTGCTTGTTGAATAATTTGTTCTAGAAGCGATTGTTCTTTGCTCATGTCCAACAACTCGTATCGGTCTGCTGCCATTGGACCTGTATATGTACAATATTATTATAATTGCTTAACCCTGTTTCCCGCATATGGCAGGGTTTAGAGGGAGTGGTAATCCGACACTATATTCAACTTTCAGTTTAATTTTCAAGACTTTGCCTGTTAAATGGCGGAACTCAAAGTCGTACCTTGTATTATCATCTTATAATTGTTAATTAAAACCCGACGACTTTTGTCAGGGGCTGTGTCCTGTTGTATAAAGTTTAGAGGTAGTGTGTGTGTACTATATTGAGGAGCAATGGGTGGTATATGTCACCCACCTGCCACGGAGCGTCGTTTAGAGGGCCCGAGGGGCCCGGTGGCGGGATGCGGGAAGGGGTGATGCGTGTTGGCGTGGTGCACGGCGCGCAGCAGCTGGTGCAGCGAGTGTTCCAGCACGTGGTCGTGCTCGTTCTTATTGCTACGCTCCTCGCTCTGTTGGTGGATGGTCAGTAGGTTCAAATTAGCTAAAACGTCGTAATCGTATACTCTTGGTACTTTAATATACCACATGTAAGCATACCTTAACAATATCTTGATTATTATTTTGTCCATTATTATGACAAAGACCAATCAACAACTGGATACCTGGCAATACCTGAAATGAAAAAGTGTTTAAATTTAAATATAATGTAAATAAAAATAGGTCATCCTGGTTTCTTTGTTTGTGAAGCTTGACAAAGTTTGAAGTATGAAAATAAAAAAAAAATACATTATTCTTTCTGGGACAGAACTACATTTTAAAAAAATTTTTAAATACAAATATCAGAATATCCTTACAAGATACTCAACAATTTCTTTAAAAAAATCCAGAAAAAAAATGCTAACTCACGGTAGCCATAATCTGGTTACCCACAACCATGTGAGGTATGGACGCGTCCAACTGCACCGCTTCAGCCGCCATTCTGGCAAACAATTCCTTACAAAACAATACATTTTGTGCAGCCTCAAGTTTCTGTTGCCAGTGGAGCTCTGCCCCGTCCCCTGGTAACGTCCCGGGGCAGTTTAGTGCTGAGGAACTCAGTGTTGCTGTTACTACTTCTTCTTGTTCTGTAATAATATATAATTATGTAATCTTACTAATCTTACTAAGATATTAAAATGAAAATGTTTGTGAGAATAGATGTTTGTTCCACATTCAAAAACATTTCATTGAATGGGGACCTAACCAGTTAAGTTTCTCCACTCATCACGCAACGCCTCAAGAATTCGGCGAAAAATGGCGTTCCCAGTTTTCCTCTGCCTACCCAGCTATATGCGGGATACAGTGTGAAGCTAAAAAAATAAAAGTTAATAACCTTTCTGACAAACAACCGATATAAACGCAACGCCCTGTAGCTCAGGGGGTACGGTGACGCGCAGCGCGGAAGGGGCGGGGCCGGTCGCATTCACACTCATAGCTTGAGCTATTTGCTCCTCTGGCGCTTTTGTCACCTAGAAAAAGTTGTTTTTCAAGTGTTAGTCATACATTACAGTTTTTAAGTGCATAAAACTTGTACGTAACGAGACTCAAACTCGCGTTTCGAGGGAAAGTCCAAGCATTTTATTCCCAAGTAAGTCATATGGCACAGGTGGCACAGGTGTGAGATGGTAAGCCCAATGGTTGTGGGTCACACTAATTTCCCTCTGTCTAACTTACTATAAGCAGGATAGCTTATAGTAAGTTAAATTGATGCATTAAGGAAAAATATATATATATTAACATACCTCAAAAACACCAGTCTGACTAAACTTAGATCCAGCAGTCCTATAACTCAAATCGCCAACAATTGTGTTAGAAACCTTCTTTAGCCTCCAGTTCTGTCTAAGTCTCAGCAGATCTATGTGGAAATCTGGCATATTTCGAGTCATTCTCATAGTTTCACTGGCCCTTAGTCTTTCCACACCATTGAGCAGTACTGCACCTGCTGCAGAAAGAGCTTTCTTTCTGCCGTAAACTTGGACCATAGGACGGCTTTCAACTTGATCAGCTTGGATTGGATCAAGTACCTAAAATGACTACAATATTGTTTGAAATGTACAAAATAACTAGGAATTTCATATTACAAATAACACATTGAAATCTTTCAAATGAAATCAGTAGAGTCTGAAATAAGTTACTTCATTAAATTATGATTAACACACAATAAACCCTTCTGCTTTATTATATTAAAATAACATAAAGTATAGCAATAATTGTTAGTTTATTATAAATGTGGCATATTACTTTTAAAGTGTCTTTTTTTGCAATTTAAAGACATTTAAATTTAAAAAAGTTAAATTATAAAGGCCAATCGTGGCACAGGGACATAAGTGTGCAACTGTAAAGCCTACAGATTGTGGGTTCAATTTCCACTAGAGGAAATTAAATATTTCATTTACTTGCTTTAGTAGTGTTCCATCACTCAATACACATTTTTACAAATATTATAATAGAAAAACACACCCACCATATATCTTTTTTCCTTGGCAATACTCAACACATCGGCCAGTACACATACTTCAGTTAAAGCATTTTTAAGTTTATTCCTTACAGAGTCCCAAGGCCATAAACTTGACTGATATCCTGGTTCTTTATCTTCCTCTGATTTCACATCAGAACTACTTTCACCTTCTTTTTTAATGTTACAGAATTCATCATCACTCTTAGCAAAGTCAATTTTCTGTGCCAATCGAGTGAGATTCTCTGACATGGATAGTGGACTGTAAGTAATAAACAGTATCATTAAATAAAACAATATTTGTACTAAAAGTATTAATATTAATGTATACCAAAGATATATATTTTATACAATAAATATAAAATTCACTTACGCTTGATATATTTCCTGTCCATCGTAAGTAATTTCTTGTATTTGATTTTCGATAGGTGCTTCAATTGATATGTTTACGGAATTTGCCATTTTTTAAGTTTACAAACACTTTACAGCTGAATTATTATTATAATTCTCACTCTGACGAAAATATAACTTAAATATGATATTAAACTTCAGAATATATCCTTATATTATATTAATCTATCAAAGTAGATAACCATTTAGTAAATTCGTTCTTTTAAAATCATTTACATCATCTTTATCATTTCTAACCATAATAATATTTTGCTTATTGTAGTACAACTACCTACGGCTTCCCAATCCCAGCTCCTTGACTTGATTATTCAAAACTGCCAATGTCATAAATTTGTCAATAACTTTTTTTTTCTTATATTGTATTTAACTGATTTAGACTTAAAATTTTAATTTATTTAAACTTTAAGGTGAAATCTGTATTTAAAAACCATTGAACCAGTGTGAGATGATAAGAACATTATAACCATACCCTAGTGGTAATTTTAAATTGAAAAATAATTTAGTAAACAAAGAGAGGTAAGTGAAAAAAAAATACTAAACTTGTATTTTGTAATTATAATATTATAACATAATACAAAATATTTAACCATAATACTTTGGCAGTTTATATTATAGTCTGAGAATATTTTTCTTTATATATTTTGCAAAGAGTATCCGAATAGTGAATTGATAAGTTATGTCACTACAATAGGTGTATCCGACTGAGATGTGAATAGAAGTAGATTTTGACATTTCTAAATATTCGGTGGTTCTGTTTCGTCGTGCAGCGAGTATGGGCGAAATTATCGCGTTGTATCAGATATATAACTCTTTATCAGTAATTTAGCGCCTTAAGTTAGTTTTTAATAATTTAGTGTTAATTTGTGTTATAACAGAAATAACAAACTGTGCCTTTATTGTGTCTGAACCATTGATAAATATCTTAGATTTGTGTTCTGGGAGGAAGATGATGGTTTTTATCTACGATAGTGTTATGATTTCCGTATAATTATTTATTATTCAAGATGACGGCGGCTACTAAATCTGCTAAGGTTTCTATAAAACCGATTGAAGTGCCTCAGGCTTTGCAAGAAGGAGAAAAGTTTATTAAATGGGATGAGGTATGTAACATATTTACCTTATCTAAAAAATATATTTTGACTAAATAAATAACATTATAAACACTTCTATTATTTTTACAACAATAATTCGATAGAATAAATTTCAAAATATAAATAGTATTTTCTAAGTACTATTAAATATTACTTAGGATCACTTAGCTTTAAAAAATACTTTTTACTCTTATACTTAAAACTTTGAAACTACGTTAGGTTATCATTTAGTTTAACTCTTAAATATTTAGTTTCAAATTTACTTTTGTTAATTGTATTTCCATTTTGATAAAAGATTGCAGCCAAGTCATATTTAGTTCAGCACTGTTAGTTATTGTCTAGTATTTTTTATATCTTCATGCTTTATCCAGCACCTAGTTGAGTAGGTAGGTAGACGCCTAGTGTTAAGCCATTCCATTCCATTCCCCAATTCCCGCCTAATCTTTGACACAGTGTGTTTTTACTGGCAGAACTCAACACTGCACTTTGTCTCGTTACCAGACTGAGAACCCACAAATATATGTTTACATTCAGACACTTTTCAATCAAAGTAATCTACCAGGTTCATAAGTGATAAATAAAGGTGATATATTGCCTTATGATCTCACACTGTGCTACAACCCGTGAAAATGGTTCATGTAACCCACCCATAGCAGGAACCTAGGGGGAACCTGGGAACCTAGTGTTAAGACACTCAATTTTCATTATTACACTACCATCCCCCACTATGCCTCATTACCAGAGGAAGTGTAATTGAATACCACAATGGTCACATTTACAATTAGATACCTGCCCCTCTGCCTTAATGGCCTCAATATCTAATATTTTAATAAAAACATTTTGTAGGACTCTGGCATTGGTCTACCTGTTACTCTAAGGGTGGACCCGAAAGGTTACTTCCTGTACTGGACAGATCAAAATATGGAAGTGGAAATGCTGGACATTGCCACTATAAGAGATGTTAGGACTGGTTATTTTGCTAAAATACCAAAGGTAAGTGATCTTTTCTATTTATTAAATAATTAGATGATATTTTTATTTTGTTTTATCACAATATATTATTTTGTGTTGATATGTGTAACTCAATGTTGTGCCCTTATCAGTAATGAGAATTATTCATTCCACTGAATGGGAGTTCAAACCCACATTAGTCATATTGAAAGCCAGACACTGTTTCGCTCCACCATAATCCTGATCATCATCAATAATGTTGATAGAAACTTTAAATGTTAACAAATAACATTAAATAAGTTGTTTATATCATTATATGTAAATGAAAATTTTTATTTCAAACTATTTAATTACCTTTATTATTATTTAATGAATATTTTAAAGATATTTATATCATGCTATATATATTATAGCATGCTATATGTATTATATAATTATAAGTCAATAATAACTTTGTGGTTTCAAGTGATTGTGGTAGAAGTAATTTGTTTTATCATCTTTAATTTATTTTAAATTACACATTCTGTGATGTTTAATATTTAGAATATATAAAATTTTTATTGATATTGCAATAACTGTATCTTTTAATTTAATTTTAATTACCTTCTGACCACAAACCTCATTTCCTCAATTTTTTATGCTGATTGCGTAGCTTACAGCAGGATAGGCAGTGAGAAAGTAATTGTTGTTAAAACATTCTGTTCTTTAGTTGCCTCTCAATTTTCGAGACATTATGTGTTGAGGAGCGGAACTCATCGGCACGCTTTGTCTTGTTACCAGAGCGAGAAAATAAAAATACGAATTGAACCCATCAATATCGCGTTTACAGCCATTACGGACCTTAAATATTTAATAGTCATTTAATACCATTCTTAATATTATATACATTAACTAAAAGCTCGTATACATGTACGTGTATATGAAGTTTATCAAACATCAGTATGGCAGTTGGTCAAGTCGATTTAAATAATGACTAAGATAAGGTAGATATGATATTGTAGGCATATGTGAAATTCAGATTATTTGGATATTATTACATTTATAACTATTTTTATAGTTCATATAAAGAAGGTCAGCTGTAGAGTTGACGGTAGCGGGTTTTATTTTAATTTTCTCGCTCTAGTATTACAAAGTGCGGTGTTCAGTTCCGCATACCACACACAATGTCTCTAATTCGGACAGTATACACTGATCAATTTATTGCGCAATTATGTCATTTTTATCCAACTATTTCTTGTAATTATCTACGAGTATTTTAATGAATCAAGGAAATTAAACTCACATAAATTTCTAGACGACTAAAATATTTTTTAAATATCTATGCCAAACAGATATTTATAAAGAACATAAAAGTTTATACAACAATTAACAGCTTTATTTTGATGACCTACAGGAATTCCGCAAATAGCAAGGTAGGCAGAGTGAACTTGGGAACCGTGTTGTGTTAAGACACTCCGTTCATATTAAGACACTTCCGTTCCCCATTGTCCGCCGAATTCTCGAGATGTAACGTGTTGAGCGGCGAAACTCAACTCGCTTTGCCTCTTTATTTGATGATTGCGAGGAAATGAAAATATATTTATCACGACGTCCCCCTTCCCCATTCCAGCTCACATTTACCTACTTTACCATGTACAGGACTAGGCGTGAAGTTAAACAAATAAAATACAAACAAACAAACAAACTGTTATACCTATCATTATCTAGTTTAAATTCTTTTCGTATTTGCGTACAGTATGACTAACGTATTTTATCCAACAAGGCATTTCGTCTCTTTATGGTATATTGTATAAGACGTTGATATGTTGTCTTGTTTTTTAATTAGATTAATGTTATAAGATAGACTAACAAAAACTAAATCTGTCTTTCTTTTATTTTGAACGTAAGATATTTCACACAATGAATATAAAACATTACAAAGGTTAAGGCATTATTAAAATAAATATCATAAAAATTGATCATTGAATATCCCCGAAACATAAAGCTCTAAAAAGTAAACATAAACTAGAAAAGAGCTGATAATTTTAAATAAAACGTCTCTCTACTTTTACAGTTTTAATTGTCGGTGAGTGACGTCTAATTTTTCGAATTTCTAAAAAAAATACAGACGCACATACTAAAAAAAGAAAAATGTTATTATAGTTTATCATAAAAATTAAGTATATTTTTGTAGTAGCAGTAAGTATATTCTTTATTAATATTGCGTATACGACATTTGAACGTAGCGGGATTCCTATCAACGTTTCTTGAACAATGCGCGTCTTGTTCTGGCGACTGCCCTGGTGAGGAAGGAAATGAAAATAATTAATTCCAATGAGTGAGAATCGAACCCACAAACATTACGCTTACAGTCAGACAGGCGCCTCTGCGTCACGCATTCATTTTTTTATCCAAACTTTTGTTATTAGGAATATTTTATTAATTTGTCTATATTTTGTGTTTATAAGAACATTTTATTCTTATTAAAACCCCTCCCCCTAGTTATCATGTATTCACTTTGGATCCACTGGGGATGAAGTACTTAGACTCGTAAATAAATAATAAATCCCTCTAGTGGGATGTCGGAGTTGCGAATCCTTTGAACTAAAGTTGATATAACTTACAAACACTGACGCTTTTATTTTTTATTTACCTTTATTATTTATATAGTAACTCGGTGTGTTTCCCACTTTCTGCTAAATTTGAGACATTGCATGTTGAGCAGGCGGAACTCAACGCCGTGCCGCCGTCTTGTTACCAGAACGAGGAAATGAAAATAATTCTTCCACCGCTAGGATTTGGAAAGTTGAAAATTATCTCGGTGTTCGACATAAATCTTATTATTAGGTACCATATATTACAGTGTATTAGTACCACAAATGTAATTGGTATTTTTATTAGATTCACGCTTATCCTGCTTATACAAGCAGGGCAAACGGAGGAAACATCATCTTGAAACATCATTTTTTCGAAAACCAAAGTTTTCGAAAAAACAAAGATAAAAAAGAAAAACAATAATTTCAATACCGCGACTGAGGATCCAACCATCAACCATTGGCATTTCAGCCATACACTGGCCTAATATGCTACGAGGGCGTCAACATGGCGTAATGGCTATTTTCGTCATAAGTCTTTTCTGCCATTACGACGTTTTTCTAATGGAATATGCTGGCCATACGACGTTATGATAAGGAGTGGTCTTTATAGTCGTTTTCACGGCGATACATTTACCAAATGCCGAGGAAGAATACCGTTATACCATTAGCCGTGGAAAGCTTTCGAATGGATGCGATTATTTATATCCATTGATACTTGCTTTGGATTGTTTCCTGTTTTTAACCAACTTTAAAAAGTGGTGATTCTATTAACCTGTGACATTTGTTACTTTTTTATTATTACTTCAGTTTAGGGAAATTTAGAAGGTGAGTTTTATATAATAAATATTCCATCGAGAGAGTATTAAACCTACAAAATTTTTATATAAATTGTGAAGATTTGTAACAGCCTTAAATCCCACTTTTCATATTAGCATTATTCTAGCGAACCCGTTCAGTATCCCAATATCAACAGGTGTTAAAACAAATGCCAAGCATCTAGATTCTATATAAAACACCTATATTCTGTAGCAAAGCATAGTCTTCTGTATGTCGAATATTCTAAATATTTATTTAATTAGCTATTTTCGAGTCAGGAGTATACAGTATTTTTAAGTATTCTTATGTTTAATATTTTTTTGTCGTCTGCATTTTTAGGAATAGAGTTAAAATATTTTGTTCTCTTTTTGTACTTACCACTATCTAAAGAACGCTATACTTTACCTGTTTAGATCCCCAAAAACTAAATACTAAATAAATAAAATAATAATATTTGGGACCGCCATGGCGTTCGTGTAAAATACTAGGGAATATTTTCATATCTGATCGCTCTGGTAATAAGACCTAATGCGGCGTTAAGATCTGCCATTCCGCCATACATTGGATATTTTACAAATTGAGCGCTGTAGGGGAAACGGAAATGTGTTTAACACTGGGTTCCCCTGTCCTCCTTGTGTTTTGTAGGAGACAGCGTTAAGCTAAACAAAAATGACATTTCCTAGAGTTTGAAGTTTCTCGAAGCCACAATTGCGCCCTAATGTCATGAAAATATAACGATGTCGGTACAAATATTACTAAAGGGTTACCAAAGAGATTATGTTAGATCCATTACCAACTAATCGATGTATGTTATCAGATATTAATAATGACTAGAGAACGTATTGACGCGTAAAAAACGAGTTGCCTTAGCAATGTGTATTTTTATACAAAAGTGTGTAATCTAATGTATTTTTTATGCTTAAAATGGATTTAAAAAAAAAACATTCGTATTCTGCATCCTTCTCTATATGCATAAACTATAACTGTGCCGAATTCCATACTCTTAAATTACATACAGGTTCCCTCTGCCTAGCTATGTGCGGGATACACCGTAAAGTATTTTAAAAAAAATGCTATCTCATGCTTTTAAGTTCCTTTATTCTGCTTATCTACTAAATGCTGAAAGAAGGAACTAAGTGAACGTTACAGCCCATTTTAGAGATATTTTCGGCGACGGAACCCAACACCGCGTTTCGTCTTACTTGGGAACTTCTTTTTGGGAAATCGAGTGAGAATTAATCTCACAACTATAATTTGGCTTGGATCCGTTTAGTCGTCTTCATTTACTTATGTTTTCAATTCTAATATAAGATTATTTATAGCTTCAGGCTTAATGTCTCTTGTTAAGAAACTCTATTTTCAATAAGACACTTCCGTTCCCCACTCTCCACCGAATTCTGAAAGCATTGCGAAAGAGCGAGGAAATAATATTAAATATTTCCTTTCCTCGAGTGGGAATCGAATCCAGAACTTGTGGCGTTTTCAGCTGCGTGCTTGTGGCTGTGCGCCACGAGTGGCCTCTACTATATTGTTTAGCATGATAGTATAGTTATTATATTAGTTTACTTTGTTATAAATTACAACGAGTCAACGATCGTTTTGATTAATTCAATCAGTATGATTAATTTATTTACCAGCAACAAGCCACAGTGGCACCTGAGCTCTTTGTTGATATTGATTTATATGTTATTTTAGTAATAAACTAATTTTAGCGCAGCAGTTCATGGCACAAGCGTGTGACTGTAACGCGGTTGTGGGTTCGATTCCCACTCGGGGTAATAAAATATATTATATTTTTATTTCCTTGCTCCGGTAACGAGGCAAAGCGCGGTCTTGAGTTCCGCCTCGTTCTGGCAACGCCTCCAGAATTCGGCGCGAAAGTGGGCAACGAAAGTTTCTTAATGAGTATCGTACATAGCATTCCTTGATGATGGAATAACGTAATATAAGTAAGTTCTAATATCACCATTTTCAATTATTGTGCGACCTTATGAAACTGTTTTTTTGTGATAAAAAAATATTTGTATGATAAAGCCTTTAACATTTTATTTACAAAGCTATTTTACTACATCTTTCCTAATCCTAATATGTCACAAACAGATATTTTAATATGTTACAATTGTTTTATACAAATACAAATTAGATTTTTGTAAAAAAATAATATATGTAGGTATATTTTGTTAATTATTTTTTTTTACAGTTAATTGTTGAAATGATTTAAATTAATTTATATTTTTTAATTTATATACCTACTGTTTAACTTATTATCTGTTCGAGCTTATGCCTAGAATAGCATAGGTATAGATTTAGTGCGTGTAGTAAAAAATAAAAAAAGTAGGCCGTGTTAATCATGTCATTAAGCATATTAAAGTTCATTCAGTAATTTAATTTATAATGGAAACTTTCATTTTAAATGATCACTTACTGTGAACGCGGTGGTAGTGGGCTCGATCCTCATTGAGGAAATCATGATGATATTGAAAAAAACTGAAATAAAATGTCATTATTCCAAGTAATTAAATAAATAAACAAGGCGCATCGATGTGCTAAGCTACTCAACAAATAATGTGTCCAATTAAGGGGGAAGCAGAGAACGGAGTGTCATAGCACTATGTTTATTGTACACAGGATAAAGCGTAAACCAAAAAAAAAATAGTGAATAAACAAATTTTATTTAAAAAAACGGAGAGGTACGTATAAATTAATGACCAAAATGCTTCGCACTGCAACTAATTATTTCAGTTATTGTTAGCTTAATAATCACTATATTAATTAACTATTGGATTGGAAATTGAATCATATCTGCATTTATTTGTAAAACTATTATAATTAAGCGATATTGAAATGTTTTTGTTGTTTAAAGTGTTAACACTATTAAAATTTGAAATGTGTGATAGTTTTCTTATTTTCAATACTCATTGTCGTTTGTAAAATATTTGTTTCTACAAGAATAAAAAATGTATGTGACGTAATCTAGAAAAGGGAAACTAAAATTGTGGAAATAACGCTGTTCTTAATGATGGAACGTAACAATTAATTATTAACTCAAACGACACATTAGACGAGAGTGAAGATGTGAGACCAATATCTGGTGTAGAAGAATTGGTATATTTTTTTTGTTTAAATTTTTTTATTGATATCTAATAAATAAACTTGAGTTTTAAAAGTTCGTTTTTTCTGGTTCTCTCTGATCACTTACTCAAATGTAAAGTTCGCGATCGTAGGTTTTGGTGGCAATATATGAAATACGAAATTGTTAGAAATATTATTTATTTCCTGATTAGGCGGTATGTAAGGCAGGCTCTCCACATCACATCACAAGTCTGCAATATTCTCTCCGTTACTCTAGTATGATATGCATGTATACATGTCGAATCAGTACAAGAATTGGTGTTTTTACTGAACATTTGGTGGGCGTTTTATGTGGTAATCAAATAAGAGAACGGCAGCCACAATTATTTTGCTTCTATTTATTTACTAGCTTTTAAACAGATAATATCTCAGTTCATCAAATGAACAGGTACGCAGGATCAAATGTTACATTTCCCTTTTTTTCAATGAGAGAAAATGCATTTTCTCAAATCTACTTTTAGGCCTATAAATAGTAGCTTAGACTTAAAAATAATAGTCAGGTCGAGAGAGATAAAGATAAGAAGATATAAGAGATAAAGATAAATTTCCATCAGTCTACATATTAGTTGGATATATTAGTGTTTTTTGGATATATTAAAGATGCCTGTAAGAAAAGTTAAGAAAATCAACGCCTTGTCTACCAGGATAGGTTAGGCAGAAGTGCAAATAACTGAAATATAATCATTAAATACAATCCCAACGCATGGAAATCAAACCCACGATCATCACGCTTACAGTCCGGCGCTGCTCCACTGCACGACGGCCTTGTTAACCAACGCGATATGTAAATAATCTTCTATCATAAAACTCTTATGATCGTTCAGTCAGTTACTTTTAAAACGTAACATACACATAATAACTTATATTTTAATGATTAATTAACTTCACATGAAAAATGATTATTTATTGGAATAGATTGTTCTGATGTAATCGGCGTACGTGTGTTTACAATATGACTTTAATGAATGCACGGCATGTACTAGGTATCTAGATTCTAGAATCTAGATGAAAATAAACTTGTATCATTTCAAAGCGGTTTTTAATTTTGCCGCTTTTTATCTGACTACTGCAACACTAAAAATAGAAGGTGGCATTTCACGAGGCTCATACATAAATAATAATGTGTGTGTGGGGTCGCTTTTTTTATGTACTATAAATTTGTGAACGATTTCTGTTAGAGAATATGTTATGGATTCTTTTTTTTATTCACATAAATGTATAGTTAATAAAATTCACTAGAGCTTCTATTATTTAGAGATAACATATAAAATATTATTATAAAAACATGTGTGCAATTCACACCTGGTAGAAGTGAAACCTTAGAAAATTTTTGCTTCAAAATAATGAAACGAATGTAAAACTTCGGGAAGAGGATAATTGTAGATTTTAGTAATGATCTTAGTTAAAGTTAAAGTTAAATGAAATTAAAATTTAATCAGCTTCACACTGTATCCTGCACATAGCAGGGTAGGCAGAGGAAACCTAGTGTTAAGACACTCCGTTCCCCACTTGCTGCCGATCTCTGGAGGCATTGCGTGTTGAGGGGCAGAACTCAACGCCGCGTTTTCCTCGACACCAGAGCGAAGAAATGGAAATATAAACGTAAATAAATATTAAAAATTTATTTTCAAAACCCGTGTGTGTCATATCAAAATGTGTTGAGATTCTTTGTTTTAGCTTTACGCACATAGCTGCATTTCATACATAGCAGGTGTCGTAAGTCCCAGGCACTGGTCTACCTCATCCTGGAATGGAACGTCACCATCCCACACTAACCAAATGATGAATATTTGTATTTCAATATAACAGGACCAACACAGTATATGACTTTGAAATTTCTGTAAGGGTTATTGTACTCGACGTTGGAAATAAACTACGGCCGATTTTCACGAATTACGAGTGAAAATTTTGGCTATTAATACAAATCGCAAATTTCGTATGACGCTTTGTTTGGAGTAGAAGCTCGCGGTAGACACAAAGAAAACGCCGTAAATATTATTTATACAAATCTGAATATAGACTATATTAGAGCTATCATTAATTATTTTTATTATTGGATTTTTACATACGTATTAAGTAAGTATAACTTGTATTTGAATATGTTACATATTATTTATATGACATATATACTAATATAGATAACGTTGCTATCTCAAATATTAATATTATTAAAATTAAATAAGAATCCAGGACCATTCGATCTAGAAAACTGAAATTATTTAAAATAAATGACTTTTTCATTATAGGAATCGTAATAAACATGTTAACACTAAAACGCCGTGGTTCAACACTTTAGTCCGACAACAATTAATTACCAGTACAATCGAGAGTGTTGAACCGGCCAGTTGTTTTATTTCATTGAGTGGATCCCCGCTAATGAGGTGGAATCGTTCGAAGTGAACGTGGGAATGTGTTCTTTTCTAATATTTTTCTTTCGCAACGTTTAAATGGATGTTTTTTTAAGTTCTTTCTTAATTATATTACAGGTACTTTGCTATTTTTAATTCTTATTATATTTAGGTATGCCTGAATCAAAAAGATTTTCTATAAATCAAATATCTGCTTGAATTATATTTTTAATTTGCAATCCAATCCGAATTATTAGTAATATTGAAAACTAGTGAAGTATATAATTATTTAAAAGCGATTTTAATATACCTTTTCATTGTTTTACAAACAAGTTCATACCTACATAATTTCAACGATTGTTGATTGCAGTCATTATTCACGTCTAGAATAATTTAAAAGTTTCAGCGAGCGATGAAATGTTGGTGTTTATTTTTTTCGATTTGCTCGTTACGAGTATTGGATGCTGCGGTCGAGCTAAAAATAATTTCCAATTTTGCTGCGATATCCAATGGATTCATCTTTTAATCATAGTAATAATAGAAGCATACCTTTTAATTTATCTCAAATATATTTCAGTCGATGGATATAAATGGAAAATATTGAAGTAGCATTTATAAGCGATTCGAAGGTAACGATATACAATTACCTAACTATAACTTTTCAGCTAAACTTCAACTCGAAATAAACCCGTTTATGAAAGCAAATCTTAGATACCTTGTAAATATTTGGTGGTCGAATTATCGAAGAATATTCTGATACACAAAGAGATGAAAATGCCCGAAGTTTATTTGTAACAAAACAAATTAATTCGGCGAAGTCCTTCGCTTAAGGCATTATCCGCCAAAGAGTTATTCACTTTGAACGTTTCATTAAATCGACTTTTAATATTTACGTTCTCGTTTATGCGAATTGAACGTTTCCAACTGCTTTTAAGGGTATACGATACAAAACAAACCTCCTCGTGAGGAGTGGGCTATTTTTTCATCTTAAGTAATTTCCTCCTGTATTGTCTTACGGCAGGAATGCATGCGGTTTTATTATATGATTATGGCTTTCCGCTGATCCCACGCGCGTTTAATCTCGGTACTTCCTACGGTGTTGGTGTTTGATGTTAAATCTGTAACAACTACGTGTTAATTACGTGTAGTTCTTACATGATATCATAGCTGTGGCTAAAAGTAAGCGGGTCGTAATTTCTTTTATGCCCCATCAATAAAATGTTCTGGCATGCGAGCATTTTTATTGATAGAAATTCCAGGGAGATGTCATGTTTTGGAATTTTTTGGTCGTTTTTTTTTTGTGGCAGATACGAGGTTGTTTAATGTAGTGTAGTTTTCTTGAGGAAAATATAAACACAACTACATTTATATAAAATTGTTTAAATATTTTTATATTAAATAATACATAATTCTTACTAAGTCTTCGTCCTAACTAAGAAAGATATACGAGGGGCATTCAAAAAGTAAGTTTCCCTATTTTTTAAATGATGTTAAAAACAATTTTTAGGTTAAAAAATGCATATTTATTTATTATTTGAAACATAAACTATTTTTCTACATAGTCGCCTTCGACTTGGATACATTTTTTATGTCTGTGTTGAAGTTTAAGCAAACCTTCCTTAAAAACGACGTGTCCTGTTTTGCACACACTTTGCGGTAACCCAGTTTGTCTTTCAAGATTGTAAAGATTGAAGTTCGGCAAATCTCAATATCAGAAGGAATCAATTCAAGAATATCATCAATAGT
>JAKRZM010000905.1:0-64310 GCA_036379175.1 Heliconius cydno galanthus | reverse complement strand
AACTCCTTTTTTTATATACGGCCGTGGTTAATGAAAATCTACACAGCTGTAATTTAAATTTCTGTACATTTTCATTAACCACTGCTGACTGGGGACTAATTAAGTGACATATATACGTCATAAAGTACGATATTTCATATAGATACATATGTAATATGTATGACATGGAAATCGAAATTTCAACACCTAACGTAGGTAAATGCGTCGAGGTAAAATTTAATTAAAATATTTATTGATTCAAGTGTATAAATCAAAATTAAATCAGCTTCACGCTGTATCCCGCACACAGAGGAGTAGGTAGAGGGAACCTAGTGATAAGACACTCCGTTCATTGTATATTGAATTATCAATATAGCTACAATAAGCTGATGGTAAAATTCCCAGAAATAATGACTGAAATTATGACTGAGCTTATTAAATTAAAATGTCTCGTGGAAATATATTTGCAGCACAGGACAGGATTCGCAATCGCGAGCGCGGTTTGCTCATCTGACCGGAACATCGTTGATATGTCACGCGGCCGTGATAATAGTGTATGTGGGTCAGCAAAAAATATTATTACGGAAATTCCTCATATATTTTTTTATTTATTATGTTACTTGCTCTACCGGATTTGTATTGTCTGAATTTCACTTTTTTTTCCAATTCGTTTTCTACTTTTTCAGATTCATTGTTTTAAAGGTGACAGGACCAAAAGCCGTATTTAGGTTAATCAGGCCTATAAATAAATAAGGCATATATTCACTAATTATGCGGTTCAGAAGTGGTATTTACCCATACCCATTTGGTGTACAAAGTTTCGGTTTGATATAGTTATACCGTCAATGAGCATATAAACCCATATATCGCCTCGTAACTTATTAATAGAAAGATTATTCAATATACTGTACTTTTATTGCTAGGGAAAAGATTAAACTCATAGTTATAAGAAAGTTTTTCTTAATAATAACGTTGTTATCCGTGTTTACTACGAAACAATGAAAGCTGACTTGTCCGCTAAGTTTGTAAAGAGTGAGGTGCTATAAAATCACGTTCCGAACTAATTTAATTAGAGTTGCTACACTACGACATAATCGATAATTTATTGTGTTAATATTGTATTGTTTCTGTTATATTAGTAACCATCTATGTATATATATATATAGATATCTCGAATGTTATAAATAATAAATATTTAAATTTAATATTATGTTGGCGACGATTTGAAAACATGAGCGTAAAAATCAGACTCAAATATTTAAATAAGAAAGAGTAGGTAAGTGAGAGTTAAATTAGCTTTTCATGGGTTCCGCAGTAGCAAGCATACATTAGGCCCACTTAACTAAATATAGCTAAAAAAATATTTTTTAAAATCGCCAATTGGCAATGACTCCAAACATAACGGATTTTAAATAATAAATAGTGTAAAAACAGCACAGAAAAATACTTTTAGTTTCTTACTTACAACACAACTTATTTCTTACTTTTATTTGGTATACTTTTATCTACCAAGATTCAACAGTATAATAACGTAGACATACGAATAGACAGATGTAACGACAACTATAAGTGTTCCGCTTTTTGCCATTTGGCTACGAAACCCTAAAAAGATCTTAATGAAGTCCATTAAAAATTGTAGATACATATCTTTAAGGTTGACTTATATAATTTTATTTTTTAATTTGTGCTACCTTTGAAGGTTACTAATTAGTAATTAAAATATGATCAGTGAATCATGTTTATATCGCACCGACCAAGGCGTGTATTTATTATTTAAATATTTTAAATGAAAACATCATATATTTTTTTTAGCTTCACACTGTATTCTACATTTAGTGCAGTAGGCAAAGGGAATCTAATGTAAGACACTCTGTTCCCCAATTTCCTCCCAATTTTCGAGACATTGCGTGTTGAGTGGCTGAACTCAACGCCGCGTTTTGATTTCTTCCTAGTTGGCAGAAATGAAAATAATTCATTCTTCCGAATCGAATCGACTTGACTCCGGAATCGGATTCAAAATTCCGTCGCGTTTTGAGGCCGATGGGCCACGGCGTGACGCCTCACACAAACAAATTGTATTTTAAACTTTCAACGCAACATACTTAAGGAAACTTAGTTATTAGTTAAAAAAGCTAAAAATCTTAATAATTTTATAGGTTACATTCGGGTTTCGTATAAACCGTAATCCATCTTTATTTAACAACGCTCAACGTTACTATACTAATCCTTACAAAAAATTTAGTGAAAAATAGTGAATTTTCTTTAAAATGTCCATCATGGAGTGCACTATAGCACAATAGGGACCAACTTGTCGACAATAAAAATAAAATAAACAACGATTGCTATTTGCTAGCAGTATGGCTTACCAATCCTGTGGGAACAATTTCGTACGTTAAAAACACGTAACCCTTGTTCTGTTTAACTACACGAAACTATGTCGACATCGTAGCGCAGTGTGACTGTTTCTGGCTGTACTTATGTGATCGCTATGGGTTCATATCAATTCTGAGGGGACGGATTGTATTACAATTAGTTTCATTTAATTATAAAAAAACAGTCTACTGTCCCTTGGAGCACAGGATAATTAGGCTTCAAAGTCAACGCAATTTATAAGGAACTTCTTCTTCTTCTTCTTCTTCTTCTGATATCACAGAAAAAACCACTCCTCTACTAATTTATATTCGTAATTCATTTATTAAGAAATTAATGCACACGCCTTTAAATTTAAGTTTGTCAACTTTTACTTCCCTTCGTGCTACAATAATGTAAACAGTACCGAACACTCGGTGGGCGAGTCTGACTCGCACTTAACCGATTTTTACGTTCATCTCTTAATGAATGTTTACTTTTTTAATTTTACTAATAACAAATGCCAGTTGTGTTTATTCTGTCCTATCAGAATTAAAAAGAGCTAAAAATATATTACGAAAGAAGGTCGGAATTGTTGGAAAGTGATTTCTTTATTTTCATTGTTAAGTAAAAATGTTGGGCCAATCTACTTTTGTTTTTTTATATTTCTCTCAGAGTTATAAACAAGCGAAAAAGGTTCTTCAGCGTAAAATAACGCCACTCTTAATTATTACAAATTTAAAGTATTGTATTACACTAAGGAAAGACAAATATTTAGTACGTATAAAAAATGTGTACCAAGATTCAAACCCGCACTTTTCGGACATCAAGAGAACTAAATAACTTATGGTTACTTTTAATGTGATTAACAATTACCAGATATAGTTGTTTTTTTGACATTTATACATAATCAATCCCCCGGATGGACATCGAATTTATAACCTTCGCGTTGACAGACGCTGTCACACTACAGTTTTGTTATAAATTATAATAAAACATCGACAAATACATTTCTATCGCAAAACAAATTCTACTAACGTGCATATATTCATAATTCATGAAATATGTGCATCTAATAGTGGCGCATCTGTTGTTGTCATGTAATGTAAATCTAAAACCGAGAACACATTCAGCGGCCGCTATATACAATTAAAATAGAATTATACAATTTATCAAAGGTATGTTATATAATATTATTTTATTAATAACTAGCGATCGCCCGCTTGTACTACAAAATTATTTATTTTATCATCTGAATTATATTTGTTACCAATTAAGATTTTCATTTTACAGTCAATATCCATTCATATATTGATAGATAGAATTTCAGCTAATTCAATTATATACTTATTTTGTAGCAATATTATCGCATACAATTCTTTATATTGACATATTTTTTTATTTATGAACCGATAGAAATAAAAAAGATGAAAGGTACAATTTTATTATATGTATAGTTAATAATTTTCGATATAGAAAATATAAATAATCATTTTGTATATGTGTCGTTGGGTGTTACTATTTAGTTATTGTTTGTTATTGAATTTGGTGATTTCCTGTAAACGCGACAGTTGTAAGTTCGATACCTACTCAGGGGAATGAAATATTTTATATTTTCATTTCATCGGCCTGGTATCAACTTAAAGCGCGGCGTTGAGTTCCGCCATCTAGAAAGTTGAACTCTATTAATAATACTGAAAATAAAAAATAGAATCGTCATTCATATGCTAAATATGTAATGTATGCATGCAAAAACAAATGTCTTCATAAATACTTCGTACGGCAGAGAAAAGTATGTAAGAAAGAAAAATTTGGCATGACATGTTTGAAACATAGAATTTTTGACATCATTGTTTTTTTTTCTAAAATCATAATTTGCCAAAACTNGTTATAAATTATAATAAAACATCGACAAATACATTTCTATCGCAAAACAAATTCTACAAACGTGCATATATTCATAATTCATGAAATATGTGCATCTAATAGTGGCGCATCTGTTGTTGTCATGTAATGTAAATCTAAAACCGAGAACACATTCAGCGGCCGCTATATACAATTAGAATAGAATTATACAATTTATCAAAGGTATGTTATATAATATTATTTTATTAATAACTAGCGATCCGTTTGCGGCTTCGTCCGCTTGTACTACAAAATTATTTATTTTATCATCTGAATTATTTTTGTTACCAATCAACATTATATACCTAGAATTTCAGCTAATTCAATAAAACACTTATTTTGTAGCAATATTATCTCATATAATTCTTTATATTGACATTTTTTTTTATTTATAAACCGATAGAAATAAAAAACATGAAAGTTACAATTTTATTATATGTAAGTATTGTAAGTTCGATAACCACCCACGCTATGTCTCTACAATTTAGCGGAAAATGGGAAACGGAGTGTCTTAACAATAGGTACCCTCTGCACACATAGCTATGAGCGGGATATAGCGTGAAGCTAAAAACATCTTATGCCGGAGACATTCTTAATAAAAAGTGGTATGGCGCGTCGTCGTAGATCGCACTAACTATACGCATTGTGCATAATCTTGATATAGAGACTGGATCTATAAAGATGAACTCTATTACTATGTTTAAAGTAATACTGAAAATAAAAAATAGAATTTTCATTCATATGCTAAATATTAATGTATGCACGCAACAACAAATGTCCATGTCTCCATAAATACTTCGTATAACAGAGAAAAGTATGTAAGAAAGTAAAATTTGGCATGACATGTTTGAAACATATAAATTTTGACATCATCGCTTTTTCTAAAAGCGTAATTTGCCAAAACTGCAGTTATTGTCAGTTTAACGTGACGCCTTCCGTTTCCTGTCCAATTATTTTGAGTGCCATAACTATTGATTGTCGTAGAAATAACGAGACATATTCACTATCCCCAAATTGACGGAGAAAATGGATACTGCCGCTATACAATGCCATTCCGAGATCAATATGAATTGAATGTGGCTTGATAAATGTATTATTAGATTGGCTTGTTGCTTTTAACCGAATTTAATCAAGGGGAATGCGATATGGATCTAAGGAAAATACGTTTTGGTTTGCGATAATACTACGTTAGTTGAAGGTATAGCTTATGGCATTTCTTTTTGGAAAATAATTTAACCTCAATTATGTCTATTCCGGATTTTTCCAATTAGTGGTTTTCACCATCGGTTGATGATTTTGTTCGTTTACAAAAAAAAATTCTCGAAATTTCTATTCGGTTTAGTAAACTGGCGCTCGTGTGTTGTCTAAATCTAAAAGAAAATAATAACTGTAAAACCTAACTTCGCTTTTCAATTTCAATTTAATTGAAAGTTTTCTATTATTTCAATATTATAATTATTTGAGTTCTAGGTATTAGCCGTTAAAACTTGGGTCCTAACACAAGCTTTAAAAAATTAAAATAACCTTTTATAATAAAAATTATATACTGAGGTGTCTTGATATATAACTCTAACATGCGACGTAAAAACAAATGAGAAAAAAGAAATAATTTCTTCTAATTGTCATAGAAATACAAGATATTAAAAGGCCAAACAAAGCAATATCCAGTACTAGAATATAGCATCGCTTACTGGAGTAATATTTATATGACAGAAAATTGTTGAACCACTTCGCTTAATTACTACTGCTGTTCCCATTTCATTTGCTAAGTGATGTTGCATTTCATCCTGTTTGGTTTCTACTAATGTATAAACGTGTCCTGTCCTGTCCTCTTCATCTAAAATGTACCTTTATATTAGAAAGATGCTATTTTAAAATTAATTGCAATTAATAAAATTATCAGCAACATTTGATATCACGGAATGCTTTATTATAAGATATGTTAGCCTGTATTCTTTCTGTATTTAGAAGAAATATAGCATATGCCGAGGGTTCGTTTTTAATAGTTTTTTTTACTGTATGACAAACCAGAGTAGATAGAGACAACATGGGTTACAATCTAGTGTTAAGACACTCCGTTGAGTGTCGGAACTCAACGCCGCGTTTTGTCTCGTTACCAGAACGATTAAATTAAAATATTAAATATTCCATTTATATGAATGGCGCATGGAACCCCCCAACATATGGCGGTTACAGTCGCGCGCTTGTGCCCGTAGACCCGTAGGCTTCATTCATAGTTGAAAACAGTTTAAACAATTTAATATAAACATAATTAAGATTTCCCTAATTCATATTATTAAGAATAAACATCTAAGCCGTGTCCCAAACGCGCTTTGTTATATCTTCATTAAAAATAAGATTAAGGCTTTCATTTGACTGTTTCCCGTTTTCTCATTTATAGCAATTAGAATTAAACACTGTATTTTTTTCATTATATTAATTGCATTAACTGCCTAAAGACAAATAAGTAAATACAGAACAATTAAATTGATAAAATGTGAAAAAAAATGTGTCATTTTGTACTCAAAAGGTTTAATAAAACTAGCTACGATTTCAGAAGGCATTTACAAGTAAACCACAGAGTTCTGAGCTACATTTTTGCGAATATCATAATAATCATTATAGTACTTACCTATGCTAATTTAGGTTCTAAATGTAGTAACTTACGATAGACCAGATAGTAGATAATATTTGATTTAGTAATAATTTATGTGCCTGAAATATAGTTTTGAGAAAATAGGCTATAAATATTATTTTATCAGCTTCACGCTGTATTGAGCACACAGTAGAGTAGGCAGAAGGAACGTAGTGTTAAGACCCTCCATTCTCCACTTTCCTACGATTTCTGGAGGCATTGCGTGTCAAATGGCGGAACACAACGCAGCGCTTTGCGGATTGAGTCGCCTTATTTAAATTATTTTTAATAGGAATATTTTTAAATAGGAATCAAAATTACAAAATAAGAATGCAGCTTAGCAGTTTTTTCGTAGGTATTAAAGCAATTGTTAATATCATTAATTATTTAAAATAAATTAATTAATGATACTAATAATTGCTAAATAATACAATCTGTCTGTCATTTGATTTGCGCATATAGCACTATAAATATAAAACTCTTCCGACTAAGCGGCAACACAGGGCGGAAATTCCGCGGCGTAGAACGCTGTGGATGTTTAGTACTTGGAATTGGAGACCACTAAGAAGGATTTTCCCGAATATCTTTAAACTTTACTTTTAAGGAATGCACTTAAAAAATATTACCATTAAAATAGTTGAATTATTTTCTACTTTTACATTATTTCATTTCTTTGTCCACAGGACCAAAAAATACGCAACATCGTATTAATAGGTGCCCAAGGTTCCCTCGAAGAGAAAACCGTAACCGTCTGCTACGGAGCGGACTTCGTTAACGTAACGTTCGTTAACTTCTGCTGCACGAGGAAGGCGATAGCGCAGGTGTGTAGCTCAGCATTTTGCATTGTTAAATATTGCATTTAAGCGTTTGTGAGATATCTTATAGGTGCCATACGCCTCGGTAAATGCTTTTCTTGAATATCATGGCTCGACAATAACAACTTGGATTTGTATTTTGTATTTTTTTTAGCTTTACGCTGTATTCTTTATAGCTGGGTTGGCAGATGAAACCCGAGAACTTAGTGTTGAGACACTGCGTACACCCATTAAAACCGTTCCGTCCACATGAAGGTTGTAGATTCGATTTTCATTTGAGGAAATTAAATCTATACTTATAATAAAAACATAACTGTAACACATAAAATATACACATGTAACAAAAAATATATATATGAAAAAAAAATTGGGCGCCTTTATTAATAAAACCCAACACTGATTTTTAAAATTTTTGTGTTTTTCTTTGCGTTTGTTCACGCTAATATCAGAAACGGTTTGATGGAGCTTTAACATAATGAATATGAGACCATCGTCGCATCGCACTGTAAACGCTTTGGTTGGGGGGTACGTCCGCAGTCGGGGTAATGAATTATTTTCATTTTTCCACATCTAGTGGGTATATTATTACTTTTCATTAACCTGAAATCCCCAAACATAGAATCTTATATATTTACACTAAAATATTCACGGAATATTCCAGAATTAGTAGACACCGTGGCATGTAGTATAAGAGCTATCGAAGTCGCATTTCGCCGCAATAATTACCCGATCGTGTATAATGCAGCGCAAACGGCTTGAGGTTTCCTCTGTACTGTGTTTGTGAAATGAAGCGATATTCACTATTGAATTATATTATGGTTGTTTTGTAGTTATGTATAAAATTATATTATATTATAGTCTATAATTTAATAATAATATTATAGTATTTTCTTAAACGATCTGTCATCTTTAATTCACAAAAACATACGTCAATTATATCTCTTCTTCCGTTAAGCATGTATGTACATAATATTTTTTTAAATAAACCAAACAAATTTCAATGAAACTATTATTTGTAAATATATACAATAATTATAGTATTGTATATATAATAGAATTTAAATTATAAATAGATATGGGATGCTTACTACATACATTTTAAATCCTCATCGTGTTATAAGGTTAACCACTATTGAAGATATAAGAAATAATATTTTTTAAGAATTATTCACAATATTGTTGTTCTATAAAAAATATTTCTTTGCATAAAGAATTTATTATTTATCTCACATATTCGACGCAACCCATAAGTTTTCCTTTTCATGCATTTTCATTACATAGAAAGGTAATAATCCTAATTTATTAGTTCCATGCCACACTCATTACAGAATGTCATATTTCACCGAGTGTCTCGCATAAATTAAATTTACCGTCAAATGTGAGTGTGAGTGTGTCATACGTTTGGCGAGGGGTGAACCTCATCGAGTTCTGAGACATAGAGAAATGTCAATTTGTCAATTTAACACAGTTCTCTTACTCTATTAGTATTATAGGTATGTTTATTGTTGTGGCTATATTGTTTTTGACCTTATGCCAATAATTGGGATAGATATGTGTAGGTATGTATATAGCAATAAAATATTTATTATTATTATTTATTTTTCTATACTTCTATACGAATATTATGAAGCTAAATAATAAGATATTAGCTAAGCTAAGCTAAGCTAAGCTTCATCCTTCATGCGGAGGGAACCTGGGAACTTAGTTAAGACACTCCATACCCTGCTTTCCGTTAAATTCTGGAGGCATGCGTGTTGAGTGGCGATAAAAAAAATTGATTGAATGCACTAGTCTCTGGAAATACTGGTTGGAACTGAAAAAAATATGTTTGTGCTGAATAGTCTATTTGTAGAGGAAGGTTTCAATGTAATGTCATTCCTACCGCATTTAAATTTGTGTCATATGTCATACACAACGCCTACTTATTTCTATTTTTACAAAGCGGGCGAAACCGCCTGTGAAAGTTGATAAATTATATTAAGAAAGAAATGAAAGATTCATATATGAGATAAAAATATCAAAACATAATGGAATAGAACAACTTCCTGGCTTATAAAATGATAGGTAATTTTCAATGACACGAGCTTGCCAGCCAATAAATTGAAAGGAAATTGCTACAAAGTCTTCTATACTGTCACGACGACGTTGGACTTCCCGTCTTTACTTAATGTATAAGTGAAGAAGCTTTCTTTGCTTTAAACAAACTTTTAAATCTTTATTTTATCTTTTTAAGATATAAAAACGACTGGGTACGCTAGGGAAATTTTTAGTTTTTATGAGTATTTTAAAATTGGTATTGGCATTTTTTAGCTTCATCATGTATTCCGCATATATCTCGGTAGGGAGAGGGAACGTGGAGACCTAGTGTTAAGACATTTCTGTTCCCCCCTTTCCGCCGAATTCGAGAGGCATTGCGATTTGAGTTGCGGAACTGAACACCCCTCTTTCTCTACCAGAGCGAAAAAAAATAAAATATTTAATTTTCCTCGAGTGGAAACCGAACCTACTTTCGCCGTAATTCGCGGAACCTGTCGCGTTTACCGTCACACGCGCCACGACTGGCTAAAAATGTAGTTGAACGATGGATCTTTTTTAATAAATTTTACTAGCCAAGTGTCGTTACCTTCGGTGATGGAGTCTGCTAGAACGTTTTTATCAACAAAAAAGTAAGCAGTTTTAATTGGTTTCGTAACTGTACGTATAAATGAAGCTTTGTTTCTACTCGTAATAAAGTTTGGACGTTGAAAGCTTTTATGGTTAATTGTGTATACCATTAAATACTCACTTTTTTCTAGTTGCCTGAAAACTGTAATGATTATTGAGTATTGTAATATTGGAGGACAGTTGAGGCGACAGGTTGTCAGTTCGATTTACATTGAAATGTGACAAAAAAATGAAATATTTAATATTTTCATTACCTCGCTCTGGTAGCGAGCTAAAGTGTCTTAACACTAGGTTCCCAGGTTCCCCCTGCCTATCTGCTATGTTCAGGAAACAGAGTTAAGTTAAAAAAATATTGTTTTATATCTACATTCACTTCTTTATATAAACTTGCCAGTAGCCATGGATCGATTACCTGGTTTTCCAGTTCTATTTTGGATATCAAAGTAGTTGTATAAAACATCTTCAAGTTCATTGCAGTCAAGTTCAAGTCAGCACTAATTTTGGTTCGGGGTTGTGGTTTAATAGCATAACCTTCAAGCTATTCAAAGGGCTCTCGAAAAGCAGATTATCCTAATCCAATTGCAGTAAACAAAATTCTAGTTATTTGTTTTATTATGTAGCCAATAAAGGTGTCTTAACACGAGGTTCTCTATGCCTACATATATATAAATTATAGTGATCACACTACAAGGTTATTTTTTGCATATTATAGTTTAGTCAAAGTAAAAAGTGTGATTATGGGTTCGAATAAAAGAAAAATAGTGAAAGAAGTTGTTTTATTACTAGATATTACTTATATATTCAACATATTGCGTTTCTTAGCAAACACTCTATAATGCACAAAGATTGGGTAAATAAATTATAGAAATAATTGCAGTTCAAGAAATGTGCTTTGTTTGAAAGTCGTGTATTAGCATTGCGCTGCTTTGAAGATTACTGACGTTCAGTCTTAAAGGTTAATTACTTCATGAGATTGAAGTGAAACTGCTTTTTAACTTATGATGAGTATTCTATGCTCATTTATGTAGAAAAAAAAGCAGCACGATTTATCTCGCATTGCAGGACCTAGTATTAATAATATACCTACTTCGTTCTCCTCTTTCTGGACAACTTCAAATGGAAATTAATATAATCATTCCCATTAGTGGGTATCGAAGTCATACCAATCGTGCTTAGTCAGATGCTGCTGTACTTCTATACTAGGGTCTCATTTATTTAGTATCTACATTAAGCATTTGTATCCTAGTACCTACCCTATTATACAGGCAGGGAACCGAATCTTTAGACACTCCTTTCCTCATTATCAACTTTCTGCCGAGTTCTTGATATTATTTATATCAGGATAATAAATCAGAATACGACACTAGTCAAAGCTGTTATGTTTATAAATACTTAAATACTCTCAGTGGATATTGAAAAGTTTCAGCTAAACTTTGCCCCGTCAAGTTATTCATGAAAGTGTTGTCTGTATTATGTCGATTGCAGAGAAATGTTTTAAGCTTTCGGGGCAAGGGCGATTGAATTTTAAAAGAGTTTGAAGATCAACGGAATTATGTTGTAACTTTTAATTACGTTATTTCAGACATCCAACCGCGATGGTTTTGGGTTCGACTTTCATTCGAGGGGATATGTTATTTTCTTTTTCTTTAGGCCCGAATAGATACAAAAATATTTAAAATTTATAAGAATTAATAAAATAAAAACTGAAGTACTTTCACGTTAGCTGTTTTGAATATAAAGTATTTTATTAATATTATTAAAAAATATTTTAAATGACAGTGATAATTTACGCAGCAATAACGAGACGCATTAAAATTTACAAACACTCACACTAAAGCAAAGCTCATAGTAGGCCTCGAGGAATGTACCTAATGTACAATATTCTTTATCGTTTACAATTAACGAATTTGACATTAATAACAAATATGACATGAAATACGTCACATATGTATGTCTTGAGCTCTAAAGAGATACATACGTACATACGTTCCATTCTCAAACAATTCTCAGAAGCTCGCTGTTATCTTTCATATCCGTATGGTTTAGTCACGTGTGGACCTTTGTATTATGAAAGCTGTAGAAAATCAATCTAGTAATGGTACTATTCGGTTATACTTAAATTTAAGACACGTAGGGCAATGCCATTATTTTTTTTATTGATGTAGGTACCTACATAATAAGTTTTACCCTTCGTAGCAGGTTAGGCAAAGAGTACCTAGTGTCAAGACACTTTATTCGTTGCTTTCAGTCTTCATTTGTAACATTGCATGTTGAGCGGCGCAACTCAACGCCGCGCTTAGTTATCAGATCGGGAGACATACAAATAAAATAATATAAAGTTGAACTTGAAATTTTGAACACAATGTGAGAAAATATTTTAATTAGCCCTACTGTTGCGAAAAACTTTAAAGTTTGAAGCAAAACGAAAAGCATAATGCGTCTTGGTTATTTTCATCTCAGCCAAGACAGCTTGACATAGTTAACGGATAGGTTTTTGTAACTCAAACAATGTATGTATATAAATATATTTTTTTATTAGTGTAACACAACCCTTAATAATAGTTTTAAATAAAAAAAGCAATAGTCTGTTTGTCAGTTCGTCTATGCGATTGTGCACGCTAATCTCAAAAACGGTTACCCCGATTTAAATGCAATTTTCACTTTTGACATTTAGGATTGGCTTTACATTAATTAGTTCCTAAATAAACAATTAAATAAAAAAATAAATGATGGTATATTTCAAGCGGGCGAAGCGGCAAGCGCCAGACTCTATAATATATCAGATCAGTAACCTAAATAAGTTGAGATGGCGATGTCGTATAACAATATTGTATGACTAATTATTTCTATGTAATTTTGCCGTATTCCGAAATAAAGTGTAATTCATGCCGTTCGTCAACAAACTAATAACAAGTCAGTACTTCTTTGGCTGGATTCCAGAACATTTATATTTGATCATAACTTATCCTAAATATTCCTTTGCATTTGATTTGGATTACCAAAACTCATTTGACATATTATAGTATTACTTGGCTCCTCTCCTATATAATAAAAAGGCCATACATACATTTATTAGGATACCTACATACATAAAAAAGGAAAATGTCCCATTTATACAATGAAAGCTTCTTTTAAAAACAACTTTGTAATGTTTATATTATTTTCCTTAGATGTGGACTGAGGAGTTGTTCGTGCTGGCGTACAATCTAAATCAATTTAACAATCCAACCATGAAGTTCTTGGAGAAAATGCATACGAAGATCGTCTTGAAAGCAGATAAATCTGGCAAGATTCTTGTCAAAAAGTAAGTGTTTTTTAAATGTTTTAAAATATATTATTTAATTAGAATTTAAAGTGGCGAACGAAAGTGTCTCAATGAGAACTGAGTGCCTTAACACTAGGTTCCCAGGTTACCTCTACCTACCCTGCTATGTGCTGGTTACAGCAGATTTGAAAATATAATGGAATCCAATATTAGACATAATATATTAAAGTAAAGACATATTTGATATACGATCGTTTATAAATCAGTTTATTTAGCGCTGTTATTGTAACTCGCGGTCGACGATTTCACTTATTTGTATATTTCGAACATTCAATTTATTTATCTATTTAGTTTGTGGTCTGTTTAGTAACAAATTCACTTTGTTTTAAAGCAAGGGTAATGTAAATATTTATTTTTTATATATTATATATTTATTATGAAAATAACTAATTGCCGTCATGTCGTAGGGGTGTCGATTCCCGTTGGGAGAGAAAGACCACAGGGAACAGAGTGTTTTATGACTAGGTGTTCCCTAAATACTCTACTACATGCGGGATACTGCGGGAAGCTTAAAAAGCTTCTTCTAATTTCACATTTTTTTTAATAGTTACGTTATACAGTAGTTGTAACTGTATATGCAACGTTGAAAATGTAAAACGAAAAGAAATATATGTCATCCATTCAATTTTATTAAAACGGAGTTTTCAATATAGATATGTGTTTTGCGAATCGAAATGCGCCTGGACTCGAGCGGTATCTGATCTGCGAATTTGACGTCAGCTATCCGGGTTAACGTTTAGCTTTTATTTTTCCTTATATAGTTATGAAAATTTTTAACGTTGTTTCTATTATAATGCATAAATTCTACAAATACTTATACATTTTTGTCTTAAATTGTTTTTAGCTATTAGCTCGTAAGTTTATTTGTGTGGGCTATAAAACTAAAAATTGCGGTTCTGTTTTTATAGAAATTTCAAAAAATCCTCTTTTAATCCTTTCCTATAAAATCTCTAAAGAGCCTACATAAGAAATTTCAGCCTTTTACATTGCATAGTTTTGTATCAACGCATGCAGTAAGCGAAATGATATTAAAAATATTTCACTTACTTTATGTAGGTACTATGTTAACTGTGTACCATTTTACCCTTTAAAGCCCTTTAGGCCAGTCGTGGCGCCGGGTCACATGGGTGTGGTTGTAATCGCGACAGGTTGTGGGTTCGATTCCCACTGGAGGAAATTTAATATTTAATATACTCATTTCCTCGCTCTGGTATCGAAGCCAAGCCTTCGGAATTCAGCGGTAAGTGGGGAACAGAATGGGAACAGAGTGCTTTAACACTACTAGATTTCCATATTTCCTCTACCAACCCTGGGATTACAACGTGCTGTAAAAATGGTATATATTTTTACTTCATTTAGTAAATCGCTAAAATACAGTTTATAATAAACAAAGTTTCCAAGTAAGGCTACATAGGTTTTATACTTTATTTGCACATGTGCTGTCACACGACGATCACGATTGTTGATTTTTCCTCCATTCTAATTGTATTGTTGTATCGGACGTTCTTTTTTTAGTGTTTACGCGTGACATAAGCTTTGAGGACCAGCGCACGTGTCCATTTATACCAATATTTTCTATATCCATACCGTTCATTCCATTTTATTTATATTGTATAATTTTATTGGGGCCACCTGTATCTCTTGGATGGTCAGCTATGTTTATACCAGTATTCAACGTGCTAATATATTACGCATACATATTATATTAAGGAGGATATTCGAATGTGGTACTTGCTCGATTTTTGTTAGATCTAAAATCTTTGATGATAGACACGGTAATAAGTAAATTATTAGTTGTGGAGTGGAGGAACACTTTCGGACGCCAGTTCCAGCTGCTTCGACCAGCTGGTTCTAGTGTGGTTGAATGGTCAACTTTATATTTGGCGGTCTGTTTTCTTTTGAACTTTATTATTGCAATTAATATTGCATACATTTCTTATTATATGTACGTGATCGTCATAAATTTTGTTTCTATTGGTTTGATTGTATATCTTTTATTATTTGGAGTTTACGAACCAATGACCATTCATCACGAAATCGGCGGAAAGTAGAAAACGGAGTGTCTTAATGCTAGATAAACCTGCTTTATGAAACTAAAAAAAATATGTTAGATTTATATATACTTTAAATTTATATATATTTTAGGTTTACAATATGTTACATGCTCAGCTTTCCTTACTTAGGGTTACATGAAATCGAGGATTAAAGGTATCCTCCGGGATGACATCACGTTTCCTTCCTACGGTCCCGAATTACCAGCAAAGTTCATAGAGATGAGTGGAATAAATAAGACGTGAGCCATAACAAACCGTTTCAAAACATATGGGAGTAATATATGAATGTTTTATGTAAACCGTGTGTATTGGAAATTTAAACAAATTTGATTATATTATTGAAAATTATTAGAAAAATGTTTGAGAAGAATTTATATCATAGGAAATAGAATGAATCTGTATAATGTCGCTAGTGCTATTTACCTCCTACTCCTCATTCACAATCTCTATCTATTCATTCACAATTTACAAATTAAAGTCTATTTACCTATTTATTATATATAATTAATTTGATATTAATATAATCATAAGCACACGCGTGCGTTGTGTTGCGCAACGTGACGGTTGTGGGTTCGATTCTCATATTTTTTTTATTTCTTTGCTTTAGTAATGAGGCAAAGGGCGGCGTTCAGTTTCGCCATTTATCACGTAATGCCACGAGAATTCTGTGGAAAGTGAGGAACTAAATAGTCTAAATGCAAAACGGGAGGGTTTACCACTAGGTTCCCCTACTATATGGAAGAAAGAAAATTTTCAACTTTAGTTTAATTCTGTTTTGGAGTACCGTAGTTTTTTCTTTAAATTATCAAAGTTTGTACCGAGCAGTACGGTATACAATTTTCACAATAACAATTATTATTCATTGACCCTCCCCATACATAATGAAATTGTAGGCTCACAAGAATTCACTTTGAAATTGAAATAACTTATATTTTATGCAATGTTTGTTGTTCCTTTTAACTTGTGAGTTGTATCGTTGTTTCGTTAGTCAAGTTAAATTCCTTTACTTCTGCAATACTATTTATTATTATAAATAACTTTATAGTTCTCATATTCATATATATCTGCAAGTGCGGTATAGTAGGCTGGGGTTTTAAAATGATTTCAATGTAAGTAGGGCAATTTTCTATTTATATTAAAACTGGCTTTTAGTTGCTGCGTCGCCCGCGCGGTCAAATGGAAATAACAACGGGGTTGTGTATGACAACCTTTTTAAAGTGTTTCTTTTTACTTTTTGACACAGCCTAATGTCAGAAGCTAACTGTGACATAAGGTACATTAGGTTATATCGCAACTATTGACGTTATATAACATAGCCTATACCCTTCCTCGATAAGAGGACTACCAGTAATAACACAAAGAGATTCAATATCAACACAAATATTTAATCAATTTAAATACTATACTGTATAGTCATTTCAATAGACTGGAATTTATGGATTATGGATTTATTGGAAATGACCGTCGCGTTTACAATCGTACGCTTGCTTTTTTTTATTTAAAATATTTTCCTCACTCGGGTAAGGCAAAGTGCGGCGTTTAGTTCCGCCACTTAACACGCAATTAGAATGGAATGTGTCAAACGCAATATTGAAAAAAGAAAAGCTACGTTTTTTAATGCGGTATTATGTATACTGTGCTAGCGGGCCAATATTTATTCAAATAGTCCACGTGTCGTCAGGCCAGTGAATGTCAGTACCAATGTATATGTATGAATCAGAAACGGTCTAGCGGACTGTCTCGTGAGAACAAAACAAGAATAAAAGAAATACAAAATATAGTATCCCGATTTAAAATATCGATGAATTTTGAATACAGCTTTTCAATGAGCTTTCTGACATTTAGGTGCTTTACCTTTGTCAATACGTTTTGTTGGTTACGCGTTTTCTTTTATAGCTTCACTCTGTATCTCGCGGAGTAGGCAGGGGGAACCTGAGAATCTAGTGTTACGTCACTCTGTTCCCATTTAGAGACTTTCCGCCAAATCCCAGCGAGCGACAGCGAGTAAATTAAAATATTAAATATTTCATTATTGAGAATCGAACCCAGACGTTGCGTTTGCAGTTGCAAGCATGTGCCCCTACGCTACGACTTCACCGGACTAATGTCCGGTTTATTTTTAAACTAAAATTGACATTAATTTAATGTCCGAAATTCAGCGAAATGTTGGGATCGTGAGTATCTTAATAGGAACGAAGTGTCTTAACATTAGGTTCCCAGGGTTCCCTCTGCTAATCCTGCTAAGTGCCGGCTGTAGTAATCTTTTATATAAAATTTAAAAAAATATACCTATATTTTCGAAAATTTGAAGTAAAAGTTGTTCACCATGAACAGAAAGTATCAGACGGACGGGCTTCTGTATAGAGGCATCAAGTTGCATTCAGCTGGAAATTTATTGTAACTAGACCAGCTTTATTTTAGATTTAGACTTTCTGCGCCGCAAAGTCTTTAGAAAGTTTTGTTTCCATAAACTCACTGTTAATTATAGTTAACTTTAATTGACTGTTACGTGAATAAGGATTTTATTGAACTCTTTAATTTGTATTATGTGAATTTATATTTAGTTCTAGTATTTTTGCTATATGTGTTTATAATATATACCTAATGTTAACATTACGTTTATATGTATTTTTATAATCTATACTTATTTATATTCATATGTATTTATTTGTGTTGGTACGTGAGCTCTGCACCTTTGAACGTGTAGTGACTTGAGGAGATATCACGTGCTAAATGATTGATCTAAGTCCGCGCTTCCTTTGTCAAAACAAACAAAGAAAATTCTTGTAAAACATTGCTATTTTATTATTAAACCCAAAATCATGATATGAACTTCTGTTCATCTTCTACGCAATAGTTCGCGAGTTGTGAAGAACTCGAAATGTTTCTTTTAAACTGGACATTTTTAACCTGATCGGGCATGGTGAGCGTGTCTCGATAATAATGAACGTTGTATCTCGCACAAAGTCAAGGGGACTACGAGTATATTAAATAAAAGTATTTGTTTGTAGAAATATAAAGTTTTCAATGCTAGCATCAAAATTCAATAAAGTCAAAAGCCAAACTATTTCGTTAATACATTTGAATCAAATATTCTCTAAGATGTCAAGTTTCAGTAACTAGTTGAAGCTGACTGGAACTTTATAAAGGATTTCTGTAAGCGTTGTAATTTACATTTTAAGACTAGGTCTATACTCTCTTCTTATGAATAATTGAATCGGTAGATTTGGATTACTTCTATAAATATACCTACTATAAATATAGACAGGCTTTAGTAATTTTAAAAATATAATGTCATTTATAAATATTTTTTCTTTATTATTAATTAAATTCGCCTGGTTATCAATTTTCGTTATAATGAATAGAAAATAATATACATAAGAAAGGCCAGACGTGGCGGAGAAGCGTGAAACGCGACAGTTGTGGGTTCGATTCCCACTAGAAGATATGAAATATTTAATATTTTCATTTTTTCGCTCCGGTGTCGAGACAAAGCTCGGCCTTGAATTCCACCACTTAGCATGCAATGCCTCGAAGATTCGGCGAAAGTTTCAAACTGAGCGTCTTAACACTAGATTCCATCTGCCTACCCAGCTATACAGCGTAAAGTTGAAAAAAACCTTAATATGTTAACAATAGCTAATATTATATTCTTCAAATCACCATACTTTCAGTCTAGTCTGTAAGCTCAGCTAAAAGAGATTAAGGTAAATCTACCGTATTAAAGCGTACTTGTAGCGTTTATATTAAATTGACCACTTAGAAGCCCGAACAGTGCGTATTACGTGTACCCATTCATGTACTTGACGTGTAAATTGTAGATAAAATGTCATGTTTACATATAAATTTAAAAAAAAAAAACACAATTAATGAGTAGATAGGTACGGCTGCTTAAGAGCATATTATAGTCTTTTTATGACAAAACTATGTTTTTGTTATTTAATATAATTTATCAATTTCATACATTACCCTTTCCCTACGGCGTCAAAAGGAGGGTAATGTTTCTTGAGCGTATGTATGTAGGTCCATTGTTTTGGCACGCCGGGCCTTGGGGCTGGGCAATGGTTTTTCTCCTTTTCTGATTTGTGGTAGCGATATACGCTGTATAAATTTTCAAAATGACAAATGATATAATTAGGGGTTGTTTTCTTCTTCTTCTTCTTCTCTTATTAGTATAATTATCAAATTAAATGCTAGACCATTTGAAATAATAAAACTAAAAAGTTTACAATACAATTATTAATAGTTAAGCAAAGTTTGTTTCTGATATTAGCCTGAACAAAAACACAGACAACCAGACAAAGAAAAATTAAATCAATGTTGTGGGTTCTATCACATTTATAAATGCCCTCATTTATAAAATACAGATATCAACGACTTACAGTTTTATTACATGTATGTATAGATTAAAATTAACTTTATTAATTTCCACTAGCAAACACTATGAAATAAGTACGTACTCTAATGAGCATGTTACGGCCTTAGCTCCGGCTAACGAGGCGAATGTAAGGTGACACTGCCGTTGAACAGTGCACTATAACTGCAACTGTATGTGAGTTTAGTGTATGTACTCGTATGTATGCATTTTGTATGGAATGGTCTGGATACCGATGCTAGAAGTAGTTTTAAATATGGTACTTACAATATGACTTTGAAGACGTTCCCTATGGCGATGGCGAATTTGGTTAAATTCATATCACGTTTTAGCTTAACAAATCTCATAATGTTTTGAAGTAATTCAAGGTTGTAGGTTCGATTACCACATGAGGAAATGAAATTTTTGATATTTTCATTTCCTCCATCTGGTAAGGTCACTAAACACGCAATGCCTCCAAAATAAGCTGTAAAGTGGAGAGCGGAGTTTCTTAATACTCACAAGAGGTAGGCCTTCCTCCGCCTGCTCAGCTAAACGTATACAGCGTGAAGCTGAAAATAAAAAGATTTATTTCTTTAGGAAAAATTAAGCAATAAACGCTTCTGTCACTACAAATTCTACCTCGAACTCTTTCTCATGCTCATGCTCTTCTTGCATGCTCTTCAGCAGGTTCATGGTATCTATTTTATTTCAGTATAAGCCACATTTTGTGTACGTACTCGTATTTGTATTCACTGATATCCTTGATTTGCGTAAACAATCGCTTCCCTTAGACATTAAATTATAAAATAATCTGTAGTAGCTATACTGCAGATAGCGGACTTGTTAAGAAATTAATTTTTCTAGAACAACATATAAAACGTGTTAAGATTCAGTAAATAGGACAGAGTTATTTTACGCCATTTTTTCATATTATTATATGCAAAGATGCAAAAAATATAGTAGAATTTAAAACAAAGCCGCATGTTATGATAATAATTCATACTAAACTCATAAGAAATTTATCGTATCTCGTTCAATAGCATGGCAATTGATGAGTTATAAAGACGAAAAAACTATTTTTGTTTATTCTATTTATCTTATCTTCATACAAATGATTCATTGTTATGAAAAAAATATATTTTTTTAAAAAATAATTTGGGTCAAAAAACTCTTGAGTATAACATTGTCTAAGAAATGATTCTGATTTAAATGTTAAGTGTCCTTTTTATAAAAGTTGCGGTTGTTATAATTTATTGCTATTTTTAGTTCAGAAATATTGATTCTAGTCGTCTGACTGTATACGCGCGGTGGTTATGAGTTCGATCTTGGCTTGATGAATGGACCTGATGACAACCAGTAACCACTAAACTTATGTTTTTAATTAATGAACTTCTATTAATAGGTTATAATATTTTATTAATAATTAATAGGATTAATAATTATTTAGAAAAAACGAAACTACAAAATACGCAAGCCACCATGATATGTTGAACGCCATTTAGAGATTGTCGTCACGCCTTGGTAAACTTCTTGACATCTTGTGTTGAGGACAATATAAGATGTCAAGAAGTGCGTTAAAAAACTGAACTGTATAGGAATACAGTTCAGTTTTTTAACGCACTTGAGTGCGTTTTGGTTCAATTATTAATTATAAAAGTTATATCTTTATTACCAGCATTTCAAGCCAATAGATAGAAAACATTTTGACATAGCTCCTTAAAGAACGTTAAGAAATTAAATATAAAAATAACGTCTTCTATACATCTATAATAAAGGCCATTTGCTTGTAATTGACATTTATAAAGTGTCCGCCACAGGTGACATTTTCTATATACTTCTATATACATCATTAAATAAGGCTATTTGAAAATGCCGTCGGCGTATGCCAGTTGGCAAGTGTCGGGGTGTACATGCGATGGTAGCGAGTTCGACCCCCTTCCAGGAGATTAATAGGAATCAATCAATTATATTGCAACTATCACCGATAGCATACAAATTTTACCTTTTAAAAGTATATTTTTATTCTAAAATTAAAAATATTTTTTTTCTTCCTAATTATATAGTTGTTTCAATAAAATGTGTAGTCTAAAAATGTTATGTGTACGTACGTATGTACGTTTCTAATAATTTGAAATGTAATGGTTTAAAAAATAAATATTAATAATCCTAAGAACAATGACAACGACAAAAGTAATACAATATTTTCTAAAACAACACGCGGCGTTAAGTTCCGTCGCAATATTTCTATATAATGCGATAGACGCGAAATAAACGGGGGTAACATTTAAAACCGTTCAGCGATAGCAGTTAATAAATCAGACAATCCAACAGTCGATTAGCAAGCGGTACCTAATGGCAATTTGCAATTAGACACAATTAAAGTCAGCCGCTACGAAGGTAACTTCGTAGACTAGTTTGAAATACTCGTAGCTACAATCACTAACTTAGTGGTAATAGTGACTAATGTTTTTCGTCTTTGTTTTATTTTTTTTTATTTTATTGTTATGTGATAGTGACTTATCAGTTTATTATTTTATTTGTCTCTGTCGTTTAAGAGGTAAGTCTTCATGTGCCCATCTAAGCCCCTCAAACAAAATATATGTCAAATTTCAACTTTATGTAATACGTCTGGGAGTGGTGTGTGTTTTCAGTTAGCCATTTAGCAACGGAAGTTTTATATTAGCTTTTTCATGCTGCTTCGCCCGCATGGTCAATATAATAAAATGTGTATTTACGAGATAAAAATATCGTCGAGGCCGTCGTTGCGCAGTGCCACAATCGTGTGAGTGTAAACGCGACGGTTATGGGTTAGATTCCCATTCGGAGAAATGAATTATTTAATACAAGCGGCCTGCCCGCGGCTTCGCCCGAGGATTTATGTTGTACTAAAGTATTAGAATGCTTAAAAGTCCTCCTGACGAAAGTAATGCTTAATTCAACAGTATGTTTATGCGTTATCAAGATACTTTAGTACCTACCACTTGTTGACAATAGATAGCGTTACATGTGTCTATTTCTACTATCTCAAATATAAACTTCTTACTTAAATACTAAAATACTTATATATAAAACTTAAATACTTATATCTTTTGATAGAGTGAAGCGATTACAATGAAATAAAAACTAAAACCTTCTCTGAGTTACTTATAATTTTTATGTAAAAAAGTTGCTTAAATTTGTTGTGTACTTTTTACGTGATACGTGTTCACATAAACAGACAAACCGACAAACAGACAAACAAACAAAAATTCCAAAAATGCTGGAAATCGATTCTGTTAGTTATCCTTTAACACCCTGGCTAATTTTTTTTTAAATATTTTCAATATACAGAAACGACATTTCTACAGATTTATTTTAAGTATAGATTTTTATATCTTGGCTCTGGTAAGAAGGAAAAGCGCGGCGTTGAGTTCCGCCACTCCACTTTCACCTCACTAGAGTTCGCTTGAAAGTGGGGAACGAATGTGTCTTATGTTTATGCGAGAGGAGTATCTTAAATATAGGTTCCCAGGTTCCCAGTTCCCAGGTTGTCTATACCCTGTTGTATGCGATAAAAAACAAAAAAATATACTGCACATGCAACAATTTTCCACTGTCCTATAAACTGCGTGTGTCAGTTATGTCATGCGAGCTCCCGATAACGTTATGACAGCTTTTTTAATGTATGCATACGGCGTTTTACATTTAGAAATATTGTATACAATTTGTATATAACAGGATTATACGAAACAAACTGCAAAATACTTTAAATAACACTATAAAAGTCGGCATTTTTCTAAATATGTTCCTGTTTTGTAAAACATTAAAGTAAGTATGTGTACGAAAGTTAAAAGTCCCACAAGTCCACGGCTATTATTATTTCATTAAAAAACATGTTTAATGTAAAATGTTTTTAAGAATCGTTTCAATTTGCTACAAAAAAGACTTAAACATTCTTTCCTGGTATTTTTAAATAATGGAATTTGTTTCCATGAATCAAATATACTGGCAAAGCTAAACTAGGCTATTAGCATTCTGAAAATTCTATAAAACCACATCGAAAAATAAAGTTTTTATTTAATGAGAAATATTGAATAAAAACATGAAACCATTTGAATAAGCCGTTGCAATAACTGTATTTTATATTTCTTGCAGTAGTACGGAAATAACATAGTCTCGTTGGAGAGTGAGGCATGAACGGTTTGATAATATACTACCTACCTACCTACCCATACTACAAAAGTTTTCATATAAAGGTATTATATATCTAATAGAAAATCGTTATAGTTTAATATATTTACTAACATTATTTTTATATTTATTAACTCAAAACTTTCAAAAATAAAGTTTCAGCCTATTCAGTAACTTTTTAGTTTAACAAAATACTTTTCATGAATTTTTAATAACTTCTTTTTATGGACCGATTAAAATAAAACAAACACTATATATAAAGGGAACTTTACCAAGAAAATAATAGTGAACTGCATTTAAATCGGTTAAGCCGTTTCTGAGATAAGCGTGCACAGGCACGCACACTCAAACTGACAAAAAAAACTGACTGCTATCCCGTTTTTTTTAAAAGTTCTTCCTTCGTGCTCCCATACACTGCGAAAGAATCCCAAATGCTAAATTCAGAGTTCCACCTTTAACCAAGTCATTAACTTAGTAACAGAATAGTTTATATATAATTATACCAATAAAAAAAAGAAAACGGTAATTTTAAAATAAACTAAATGTACTATAATTAATCTTGCATCTCCTGAAATCCTATATTTCAACAAAACAAAACGTTCTACAATTAGACTTTCCTGCGCTACGAAGTTACCTCGTAGACCATTAAGTTGTAGCACCGCCCGCTACGAGCCGTCGTTGCGGACGTACAGACGATCGATCAGTCCCATCGTCTTGCAACCAATCTCTGTTACTAATTTCACTTAGATTGGTGGAAATTAATTATATAGGTAATTTCTGGATTGTATAGTAGCTATTTTTGTTAGTTGGATCGTGGTTTTTATTGTTCGATATTCCTCAATTATTATCAATTTATACTATACTATACTATACTATTTATTACATATATTTTTGAAATTAATCAATTAAATTCAATCAAGAGGCCGTCACGGCGCAGGGCCACACTGTTTGACTGTAAGCACAAAGATTGTGCGTTCTAATTCAACTTGGGGGAATGAATTACTTTTAATTAATTGTCTACATTCCTCATTCGCACGGCGAGATTATGGAACACATTGCTGGCGTAGGTATTTTCTAGGCAAGCGAGTGTCAACGTAGAGTGTATCAACATTTAACATCAGGTCTGTCAAGCGCAAGCTTTTCTGTATAAAAAAATAATATTTGCGTAAAATATGGAAATACGGAATTGCAAGCTACTAAAAAAATCACGTTCATAGAAAAAAATATTAGCTTTGAAAATTATATTTATGATATTTTACTTATTACTTGTTTATTTTATGTCTTCCTGGAGCTGTAGCTTGAGCCGGCTAATAATAAATTAAGATGACCTGAAAATAAAAGTTTGTGCAGAAAATTTAATAGCAGCTTTTTAATTTATATAAAGTATTTTAATCACTTATTCCCGTTTCAAAATTTATAGATTTACGCTTTTATTCTTCCACTTTTTGATTTATTCTCTCGCAAATATATAGACCAGTCGTGGTGCAGGGGTACAAGCATGCGACTGAAAACGCGACGGATTGTGGGTTTGATTCCCACTTTGTTTGGCGAGAAAATGAAATATTTAATAATTTAATTTTCTTTGCTCTGGTGGCGACGCTAAGCGCGGCGTTGAGTTCCGCCAATTAACAAACAATGCCTCCAGACGAAAAGTGGGAAATGGAAGTGGAATGGGAATGGATTGTCTTAACATTAGGTTCCCAGGAACTCTCTACCTACCTTGCTATGTGCGGGATGCACCGTAAAGCTAAAAAAAAGATATAACATCTAACAAACGAATTACTATAATAACATTCTGACCTAAATTGTCTTCTCAGTAAACGATATCTAGTTATTTCTATAGAATTTAGATTTCAGGTAACACACATTGAATTCAAATGCAAATATATTAAACGGGTGATTTGCCTAAGCTCGATTTAAAGGGGATTTGTCTCGTCGGCAGCCTGCCGAGTGGGGCGGGGGTGGCTTTCTTTAAAGATTTAAACCTTTCTTTCCTATTGTAGTTTCTTTAAGATTTATCTTTCCTAAGAGTTTTATTATTTTATACCTTAGCTTTATCGATAAATTAGTTTTATATTAGTCCATTAGGTTTTAATTGTGAGTGCGATAGTTTACTGTAATTACGATGATTCGCGTTATAATTATATTAAAATTATTTCCCCGCTCTGATAGATGAAACGCGGCGTTAAGTTGCGCCAGCCAATACGCAATGTCCCGAAAGTGGGGAGTGGAATGTTTTATCTAGGTTTCTCATTTGCCTAGTCACGTTGCTTTTTTTACGTAATTAACTTTATTAATAATATTTTTTTAGCCACACAGCGTTTGAAGTTCAGTTCCTCCTCGGGGTAATGTCTTATTTTTAATTTCTCACTCCGCCAGCAAGACAAGACGTTGAGTTACGTGTAATGTCTCGAAAATTGGGCGGGAAGTGGTGAACTGGGTGTCTCAACATTAAATACCTTCTACCCACACTATATAGCTATATAATTACAGATATATAAATCATAAAGCTGCATTATTAAAAAACATGTATAATTAATGTCATTTACGCACGCAAAAGGTAAATTTGATCGTTTGTCGAGAGGCGTAAAATACAAGATAATGTTCACCAACAATCCATTAAAACCAAAGTAAAGTGAATAATTAAAAAACCGTAATCGTGCCGTTAAAATATTATGAAGCTGGTGGCTTTGTTTGTAAGTTCAGTCGTTAAATATCATCTGTTGATTGTTTGAGACTAGCGACCCGCTCACGACTTCGCCCGCTGTTATTGATTGATATTGTTTTCGGGGTTTAATATATTACACGGGACTTGTAGTGAGTGATTTCTTATATTATCACCATCATTTTCTAACGATTCGCATTCGTTTCATTTCACGCACACGTTATAAATTTTCTATGTTATAAAGCTTATTACACTGTTCAAGAATATTTAGAGGATAAACATGTATGGAATTAAGTCTATTGAATGTAATGCAGGATAGCTGCCAACTAATGTAATAGATTGTACCATTGATTTTAAAAAGAGCAGCTGTTGAGTTTCTTGTCGACTCTTCTCAGCAGAACTGCCTTCCGAAACGGTGGTAGCTTTTTGTTCATATGTTCATTCGACGATTCAAAAGTGTTTATAATAATTGCCTATTTGAATAAAGATTATTTTGAATTTGAATTTATGTAACATTACAATGAAAAGTCTTGTATGCATAGAATGTTTCAATAGTAATTCATATATGTATTTGTACAAGTTGTGATTTAAGTTGTACTCTAGTGCCATTTGGCTGGAATACAAGTCTGGCATATTCTTGTAAGAGATATTTGTAACATTAGTTATGTTATCTTATAGTATTATTTATATTACATTTATATGTTTTTGTTTTCAAATAGGAGATACAAAAATATGCTAAGATTATTTTATTTTTTAAGGTTCAGTATCTCAAAAGAAAAACCGAATCTTTATACGATCAATTTCTTGTCTACCTGTCACGACCATTTATTACGAGATTGTGTGGAAATCAAGCTCAAATTAGTATTAATTATCCGGGTCTACGGTTCCTTGGAGCACAGAAAAAAATAAGCTTCTTAGTTAACGCAACCTATCTATCTATCTTTTGATATAGAGGATTTATGCATTGTTATGTGCATTTTATTAAAAAATCGCCGCGTGATTAAAACGTTTAGGGAACTGTCCGTGTAGGTCACATTTAAAAAATCTTGTAAGTAATGATAACTTTCAATGCTAATAAAGGAAAAATAGAAAAAAAATGGTATTTTATAGAAAAAAAAAATAATTACAACTAAATATAAGCTAAAAAAAACATCGAATCGAATGGAAAATTGTATTAAAAATTACAGAAAAAACCAAAACAAACTTGTCATTGTAATTCGTGCCTTTTTGTCACTTACAAATATGAATGTGATACAGAACCCTCGGTAGGCGAGTCCGGCTCGCTCTTAACCGATCTCTATTATTTATTTTATTACTATTTTGTATTCTCTTTGACTTTTATTATAAATCATTTGTTTGTTTAGAGAGGAAAATTGTAAGGATTAGTAAATACAATAATTTAATTTGGGTAATGTGTCCATTCCGAATTCCCAACCCTCCAAAAGCTTAGTCTATAAATATTTTTTTTGTATTATATTATAGTTTATTTTTGCCTGCAGCATCGTCCGCCTGTTCGCACAAAACAAAGAAGATAAGAAGCGAGTGGAAAAAGCTCTGAGCGAATCCGGCCTGCCGACGGGGAAGAACGACACCATAAGTCAGTCAAAATTTCAGTTCGAGGACTTCTTCGCCTTCTATAAGAGCTTGACTCAGCGTACCGAAGTTCAAAATATTTTTAATAAACTGTAAGTTGTTTTTTATTTCACAATATTTTTTTGGTTAGATTGTTGGTACACACTATATTCCGCCAATAGCAGGACAGGTAAAATCTGGTGTTGGATTGAAGACAGTCTATCCTCCATCTTCAGCCCAATTATTTGAAACATTGCTTGTTGAGTGGCGGAACTCAACGCCGTACTATCTTATCAGAACGAGGAAATAAAAATATTTTATTTCCCCGAGTGGGAATTGAACCTACAATCGTCGCATTTACAGTTAGACGCTCTGCCGCTGTGCGACGACGGTCTCTATTCGATCGATATAGAAATAAAACCATCATTTGTCATCATCATCATCAAAGTGACAAGAAGTTTATTTAGTTCAGTTCATACATGGGAAGATGGTTTAGATGTTTTTCTTTATTACACTACGACATTCCAGTGGTATCATATAAATACATAAAAAATATATTTTTTGTTTGTATGTACAATTTAATAAAGCTTAATATTATAATTTTAATCTGATATAACGTTCATAGTTAAAGTGTTATTTTATCTAAAGCTTATGCAGCTTTATTGATCACTTTATATTACTTCAGCTTCTCATATTGAAGTAGTGAATCTTATATCCAATGGTGCACTGAACAATATCTATATTAATATTATTAAACTTATGAATTTCAGTGCTTGAACATAGTAATCTTAGAAACGATTGTTTAAAATTGAAAGTTATTATTGTTTTTGATACTCTATTTATTGAAAAATGCTATATTATTATCTTTTGTATTTTTTTTTCAATGTAACCTATCTCTGCAGCAATGATTAGGGCATTTAGAATCCATCATGTTTCATACACAACTCTTAGTGATTTTTATCTGACTACCCGACGAAAGCCGTAGGTAAAAGTTAGTTGTTATATAAAGCTAAGTTTACCTTACAGACTTTATAATATTTGAACTAAAATATAAATCTATATTCAAATAAACACTTTTTCTTCGTTCAAATTGTAGTTGTTCGAAGTAGAGTTGTTTTTTTTTTTTTAAAATAAGCGATAGTTGCACATGTCAGTTTCACGTGGCTGAAGCGGAACAAACTAAAAATTGAAAACTTTAGACGGAAACGTAAATACAAGTTTCCGTCTTTGACGTGAAAATGGATATATAGAATTTTTGTGGTGACGAGTGCAGAATTGTTACATAATGTTCGTACAAAATATTATGTATGTGAAATATATCTTTTATGTTTATGTAAAAACTCCAATCAGCAATAACTAAGTGATCTAGTCTAATCTTCACTTTCCTCCATATTCTAGAGGAATTGCGTGTTGAGTGGTGGACATTAACGCCGCTCTTTTCCTTGTTACCATAGCGGAGAAATAAAAATTTTAAATATTTCATTCCTCCGGGAATCGAACCCACAATCGTAGCGTTTACAATGAGATCGTATTGTAACATCATATTATCATAATAGTCTGTGCTATCAGCAACTGGTAAGACCTCCATCTCGTAGCAATCAAAGGTCCATTATACACGAGTAGCTAACAAAGGCAGAGAGAGATGTCAGTGTGATGCGTGTTGATTAGTTCTTTGCGGATATGTAGTGACTTCGAGGGTACTATCGAGGAACTTTTTAAAGATTGTAATAGTATTATATTTTTCGTTGTATCACTAGTTTTTTGGCTTCACACTGTACCGCTTATGGCAGGGTAGACAGAGCTGGGAACCTAGTGTCGAGACACTTTGCTCCCATAAAGACACTTTTGTTTTACACTTTACGAATAACATTAAATAATTGATACTGCTATACTACACAAACATTCGTTTTATTAAACTTGGCTTCTTGTTTCTGTAAATTTTTGAAAGGATACTTTGTTTTAAAATTGAAAAAATATAATAAACTACTGTCCTTTAATTATCTACTACTGATAAACAAAATATTACTATTTCTATGATTTGCGTTTTGCAAGATGAGCCTACTTATCGATCCTGCCATAATGCGCGAAATATATGTAATTGTAATTAACATTGAAGTTTTCTCCGCCCAATTGAGAAAGCTTTGGGAAAAGAAGTTACTTAAAAATATTTTATTTACTCATCAAAACATACTTGATGACAAACTGTTTCTTTATTTTTAGGCAATCTTTAAACATATAAATTAAAAATGTTGACTTAAAACTTTAATTTCTCATTTCATTAAAACACATTTCCAATCAACTCGCGTATTTATTGGAGTACCGACTACAATTTATTTTCTCATTAAATAACATTCGGCTTATTGCTTAGTAATTAATTCATCAGTTCATTTTATACAAGCAACTTAGTTTAAAATTTTGATTTTAGAAGCGTATGAGTGTAAGAGCGATAGGTTGTGGGTTCGATTCCCACTCGGGGAAATATTTAATATTTTCATTTCCTCGCTCTGGTAACGAGGGATACTTCGGCGTGCGGCGGAAATGCCTCTAGAATTCGGCGGAAAAGAGGAACGAAAGGGTCTTAGTTGAAAAAGAGTGTTTAAACAGGTTCCCTCTGCTACTAATAAAAGTATAAAATAAATTTTATTAAAAATACAGTAACAACTATGTATTCTTGAACTATTTTCAATATTTGACTATATTCTTCTTGGCGTCGCGTTGTCATGTTTAATCATTTATTTTTAAAATATTCGCTTTTAGATTCCATTTCCTTTAAACCTTCATATTATGTTAAACTGAGGAACTTCATATTAACTTGCATGCTTATTGCCTACCTACCTATAATATTCTATTTCTTCACTAAAAACATTCACGAGTTTTCGCTTAAAACTCTAATTTCTTTTGCATTCCGCGCAGTATTGGAACCTAGGAATTTTCCAATTGAGTCGCATATTTGTTGCAGTACCGACAGCAAGCCTCACCTGTCGGCCAACCAGTTGGTCGATTTCCTAAATGAAGTGCAACGGGATCCACGACTGAACGAGATATTACACCCGTACGCCGATATACAGCGCGCCAGGGATCTCATAAAGGCGTATGAACACAATAAATACCATCAGCAACGATCGCAACTGACATTTGATGGATTTTTAAGGTAATATTCACATTTTAGATTATGTTTTGTTTTGTTTTGTTTGGTATCTAGTTTTAAAGGGGAACAGAGTGTTTTAACCTTAGGTTCCCTCTTCCATCCCTGCCATGAGCGGGATTTAGCGGGATCCAAAAACAAAGGAAAATGCATAATAATTGCGCGTACCTCGAACTTCATATACTTCCCACTAACATTAAATTTTACGTGACACCTACAAAGTACACACCTAAGGGAAATTTCATATTTCCCAACATAAACAACGTACCCACCGTTACATCCAATCGCAATAAAGTTTAGCTCACGTTATTCACCTACGAGCGGTCGGTCAAGTGAACTAACGTATCTATACGTATAAGTAAATATTGGTTAGACTTGGCAGGGTTGGAAGTACTGGCCGAATCTAATTTTGATTTGTGCCGGCCGTCGTAGTGCAGAGGCACAAGCGTGCAAGTTTAAACGCGACGTTTGTGGGTTTGGTTTGAACTTGAGGGATTGAAATCTTTAATATTTTTATGTCCTGGCTTCGAGAACAAAGCAAAACGTGACGTTGAGTGTCGCCACTTAACTCACATTGCCTTAAGAATTCTGTTGAAAGTGGGGAATAATGGGTAATTTAACACTAGATTCGCAGGTTCCTTCTGCCTACATGCCTCCCTTTGCCTACTGATATAGCATAAATAAGCTTTATGCCATATCAGTAAAAAGTTTCTTAATCAGAGAAAAGTAATTTTCTTGCTCTGGAAGACAAAACGTGGTTGTGCGTTTCGCCAGTTTTCGAAGCTTTTCAACCCTGGATAACTAACATGTGTATACAAAGTGGAACATTGCTGACGTAGACCAGTATAAACTCGTAGGTAAACCATACTGAGGTGTTCGTAGACAGTGCCTGTCTGTCATAGAAACTGTAACTAACGTAAAGCTTTATTGTTCTTTAGAGTTTGTAGGTAAATATATTTAAATTTTGGATTTTTTGGTCACCGGAATAAAAAAGAGTATAATAATAGTCTATTAGATCAACTATTGAAGTCAGTAGCTTTACGGTGTATCCCGCACGTCCCCGGAAGGCAGAAGGAACCAGGAGGGTTAGAAAACTCCGTTCCCATTAAGACACTCTTGCTCAAAGTCAGTAGAATTTAATAATTATTTTCAATCTCATTTCTTGCATTTAAATATTAAAAATTCTACATATTTAGAAAGATCATCGATATTTTCGAGTTAAGTCAATTACTGGATGTTGCAGTATCAAAACATTTTATAAATATGAATATTATTACGAAATTGATATAAATGTACTTTCAATAATTGAATTTAGCTACGTATGTCACAATTGAGTCACGATGGCGTAAACAAGATCATAACTCAATAATATTTTTTCATCTCTATCTGTATCCCACATATACTCCTCTGTCACTCTGTCGTTCTCCGCTTTCGGCCCGAATAGTCCAAAAAAATTAATGCCCACGCCGCATTCTTCATATTTGTGGTAATTGTGAATCAAATCCACAATTATAGAGCTTACAGTCAGACGCTGTCCAATGACTGACCTTTATCCACTAAAACAACATAAATAATATATTGTCCCGTAAGAAACAGAAATGTGAAATGAGAGCCGAGTTAAATGCTAAAAATTTGTCGTTTTCGACATTACCGATAAAAAAATCAGAGATCTATGTGAGATCTGAGTGCTGCGTTCACTTGGGATATAAGTCAAGCTCAAAATTACACCAGACTTTTTTATATACAGGATTTATTGACCTGCATGTTCGTATCAGTCCAGCATAAGCAAGAAGTATCCAGCTTTTACTGGATATATACTTTTAGGATCACGTTTGGTTTGGTGGTAAAAAATAGCCAAGTTACATAGGTTTATCTATATATATAAAATCGAAAGGTCACTAACTCATCACGAAATCTCAGAAGCTACATGTGCTAGGAATCTCAAATTTTGCATAGGAGTTATTTATAGGACGTAGGTGCTCGCTAAGACGGGAATTTGCAATATTCGACTTCTAAGGGGTTGTTTTTGGGGTCGAAAGTTTGTATGAAACTTCGTTACTACAAATGCTAGAAGTCTCAAATTTTGCATAGACGTCACTGTCCTAGTGACGTCTATGCAATGCGTAGCCATGGAGACAGAAATTAATAATAACATAGTTCACGCGGGTGAAACCGCGAGCGGGCCGCTAGTTATTCTATATTTCTTCTGCCCTGTTATCTTGCTAGGCGGGCAAAGAGTGAACCTCTAAAATACCTCTTTTTAAAATGCGAGATTCACAAAAACAACAATCAACAGACCTATACCAATACATGCTAACAATGTATGTATAATGGAAGGCATGAAAGGCGTTGATGGCAAATCAATTCCCCCCCTAATTACTAACCACTCGAAATGTCAATAACGGTAATGGGTGAAACTAATACCCGCACTCGATGCCAATTAGCTTTTATTTATTATTTCAACTGTTCACGTTGCTTAGGAATTAGCTTTATAGGTTTTATATGGCCTTAATTTGTGTGCTGATGATTTTTTTTAGCTTCGCACATCCATACATGCATACTATGTATGTTATATTTAGAGGGCTTGGCAGAAAAAACTTAGAGTTACAATACTGCGTTCTTTTTCCCCGTTTTAAAAGCGTTTGTATCGAATAGCTTTTGTATGGAATGGAAATTAAGCCCGTGATTTGCTCATACACTTTGGTGGGAAATGAAAATAATTAAAAAACATACGTTTCCCTCAATTATCCGTTTGGAAATAGAAACATTGCCGTCGCGCCATGATATCCTCAATATGATTTTAGATGTTTCTACATATCATATTTTATGCTTTCTCGCAGGTTCCTAATGTCAGAAGACAATCCCATAGTAGCTCCAAACAAGCTAGATCTCTGCGACGACATGGACCAGCCGCTCGCGCACTACTTCATCAACAGCTCGCACAACACCTATCTGACCGGACATCAGATAACTGGCAAGTCCAGCGTTGAGATCTACAGGCAGGGACTTCTGGCTGGATGCAGGTAATGTATAAATTATATACAGCTTCACCCTATAATCCTGCACTCAGTAGGGTAAGCAGAGGGAACCTAGTGTTAAGACATTCCGTTCCCCACTTTCTGCTGAATTTTGGAGGCACTGCGTGTTGAGTGGCGGAATTCGAGTGGGGATCGAACTCACAACCACGCCACGACTGGTTCTAATGTCTACGAAATATATTTTGCGGTAGCAGAGTTAACGGAGCCTTAGCCGCATTGATGAGATGGCGAAACGTTAGCATAGCTGCACATTTGACTGCAGGTACACAACGTAGTGCTAACTTGATTAAGCTTTATAATATTAGTAAAGGTAGACTTAAAAGCTTATAGGTACGGGTTGGGAAATATCTTCAATTCTACCGCTAAAAATAAATTTAACTAAATGTGCTAGATGCACATAGATGTCAGGTTTTATAAATTACAAAAATTGTTTGTGTCACAAATAATATTAAGACACTACCTATATAAATACTTACCGTTTACGAGAAAGACGTTAATGTACGTCATGCTGTTTCCCATTTTCATGTCTCCATTTAGTGCGATGTTCTTAAGTGATTGTTTCTGCTACGCTGCGGTAAGAGGTACTAAACTTTAGGATTTATATTGATATTGGATTCTTTTATCTATAGAAATGAAGATTTTCATTTGAATTTTTTTTTCCCGACTGCTAATATTAGGATTTCTATGCCTATTTTAAGAATAATAGAATAATTTAACCTTTTTTTACATACAGAAGGATAAGCAGAGAGAATTTAGTGTCAAAATGAGTATTTTATAGTTGATTACTAGGCGGATAGGGGAGTCCCAATAATTCACCACCGCCAACTATTTCTTTTTTTTTACATTTTTAAAGTGTTATTCCACATTTAGGAGAAAAAAATACTTTTCAAGAATTTAGCGAATTTTATTATATTTAATTATGTTTAGATAATAACACATTTAACATTATACATTTTTACAGCGTTTAATTTAGAGATGTGTTTTTAATATAATGTTATTTATTAGAAATTCTAAATACACATATATGCAGGTATAAAATATCCCAGCTTTGATATTGAATAGTCAACAATCGATTAAAATCGATATTGTTCAAAACTGCGATACAANCCGCTAAAAATAAATTTAACTAAATGTGCTAGATGCACATAGATGTCAGGTTTTATAAATTACAAAAATTGTTTGTGTCACAAATAATATTAAGACACTACCTATATAAATACTTACCGTTTACGAGAAAGACGTTAATGTACGTCATGCTGTTTCCCATTTTCATGTCTCCATTTAGTGCGATGTTCTTAAGTGATTGTTTCTGCTACGCTGCGGTAAGAGGTACTAAACTTTAGGATTTATATTGATATTGGATTCTTTTATCTATAGAAATGAAGATTTTCATTTGAATTTTTTTTTCCCGACTGCTAATATTAGGATTTCTATGCCTATTTTAAGAATAATAGAATAATTTAACCTTTTTTTACACACAGAAGGATAAGTAGAGAGAATTTAGTGTCAAAATGAGTATTTTATAGTTGATTATTAGGCGGATAGGGACTCCCCTATCCGCCTAATAATTCACCACCGCCAACTATTTCTTTTTTTTACATTTTTAAAGTGTTATTCCACATTTAGGAGAAAAAAATACTTTTCAAGAAATTGGCGAATTTTATTATATTTAATTATGTTTAGATAATAACACATTTAACATTATACATTTTTATAGCATTTAATTTAGAGATGTGTTTTTAATATAATGTTATTTATTAGAAATTCTAAATACACATATATGCAGGTATAAAATATCCCAGCTTTGATATTGAATAGTCAACAATCGATTAAAATCGATATTGTTCAAAACTGCGATACAAGCGAGTTACGGACGTTTTCCCAATATTAAAACGATAGCTATGCCGAAATGCAGATTCTCAATGTTAGTGAAGTATAGGCACAAATTTGCTGAGCTTTCGAGATCATCACTATTAATGAAACTACTGTATATATATAGAGCAATTTGAGGCCAGTAGTGGCGCAGTGACAGTAAATCCGACTGGTTGTGGGTTCGATCCCCACTCGAACAGATGAAATATTTATTTAAATTTATATTTCCATTTCTTCGCTCTGGTGTCTAGGCAAAGCGCGGCGTTGTGTTCCGCTACTCAACACGCAATGCCTCCAGAATTCAGTGGAAAGTGGGGAACAGAGTGACTTAACATTATGTCCCCTCTGCATACCCTGCTGCGGGATACAGAGTGAAGCTGATATATAATTTTAGACGATACAATCGATGGGATAAAAATGTATTCTTATGATTTTCTAAAATTATTTTCCAACCTTAATATAGAAATAGTAAAAGTTTTGTTACTGTTTACGCGGCAGGTTGAGAATTTGATTCCCACTCGAGGAATGAAATATTTTTTTCCATTTCTTCGCTCTGGTGTCGAGGCAAAGCGCGGCGTTGTGTTCCGCTGCTCAACACGCAAAGTTTCCGTATGGATCTTCATTCATAGGTATTATTTATACCTTGATTTAATAAAAAAATACAATTTTCCGTACACCGATTCTATAAATGATTACTGCTCATAGTTAAGGCAGCTAACGACTCTCATGTTTAGATAAAAACGACTCAATGACTTTTAAGTATCCGCCTGTATAAACATTTCATTCAGTGCTCAGTATAATATACGTACCTACTTTAAAATAACCACTGTATATAATATAACGATTTTATGGTATTATCGTAGTTATATAGATTAGTAAAATTGAATTAAAACGGAATTGGTGTTAATGGGACCGGTGAATCTAAACGCTAGGTTCCCAGGTTCCGTCTGCCTACCCTGCTATGTGCACATAGTGAAGTAAATTTCTCTGTACGCACATAAATAAACATTTAACACAATTCAATATGACATGGTGACCAAACTAAAAACTAATTAGAGTATCATATCAGCCGTGCATGTTGTTAGTCACGTCGCGTCGCTCTGTTATCTTTCAATATGTTCCGTAGATTCTCCTAAATTAATATAATGTGATTTTAATATTCTAACGTATTAATGTAATATATTGGTTCCTAATGATTAGTGATATAAATATGGAATGAAGTGGTCGTGGGTTCAATATATTTAGTTTTTTTAATTTAAATGCCATTGTGTCGTAGTATGATGCTTGCTTCCACTTAAACAGATATTAATATTAACAATAGGGCTCTTTCACACGTAAAATGTGCGTTGCCATAGCAACGTGTATGTATGTTTGTTCACTTCGTAAAAAAGTATTTAGTTATTTTAGGCTAAATTATGTGTTATAATAAATAATTGTACTCACAGGACAAAAAGAATAACTTTCTCGCATATTGAAACATTTTCGATGTTTTTTTAGCTTTCTTCACAAATTATACGTAAAGTTTACATTGTGGCAGTTCTGTCGTTTTACTTGTGGGGAAAACTTACTCCGAATTGGTACTAAAATTACCAGTTCTCTTATAGTTTTATTTTCGGCAGCATCATAGCTCTGAAGTTCGCTAAGAGCCGGAAGACCAACTTTCTTTGACTGTGGAGTGGCCATACTTTAAATATGTTCTAAAACTGACTTTTTTCCTGATCGTTTTTTTTTCGAAATAGTTTTAGCCTTATGCAAGCTCTACGACTCGAATCTGCAACCACTAAAAGCAGGTAGACCAAGTTCGTTCACATGAGGGAACTACTCTATAACCCATAAAAGTAAAAAATCCCGTGACCTCTGGGTCTATAATGTCTGATGTCGTCAATATGGCCTCGTAAACATACGTGTAAACACAACGCACTTTATTGCAACGTTTTTTACGCACGTTTATAGCGTTTACTTTTATTTTTAACACCTGTGTGTTCACCATTAATTGGTGTTTAGGTATATTGATTTCAAAATGTATAGATTTTAGTATAATTAAGTAAAGTTTTGTGTTGATCTTCTTGTGATATGATTGTTTATTTAGTTTGTTTTATATGTTTTCAATGGATATATCGTTATATTATTTAATAGAGACCATGGTAGAGCAAAGGCACAGTGATCGTGTTGGTTGTGAATTCGATCTTTAACCGGGGGAATAGATAATTTTCATTTCCTCGTTCACGAAGGTAAAGTGCAAATGTAAAAGTATAAAAGCGTGAATGATGTAAACAATAATTAAAAGAATGCATAGTACTTGTGCTGATTGTAAACGCGACGTTTGTGAGGTCGATTCCCATTCGAGGAAATGAATTATTTTTATTAGAATTCTGCTGAAGGTGGGAAACGCTAGGTTCTAGACTGTAAAAGACATAAATAAAGAGAAAGAGATTAGTATTTTAAATACATACAAACATTTATGAAATTTGTAACTGGAAATGTATTTTAACGCTTTAAACACAAAACTTTTTAACTCAATTTTGTTTTATTTCACAACGCTGTTAAATTCTAGAAACAAAAAGTACACTTTTATATTGACACAATTGTTACTTGTTGCTTTAACAAAGTACGAAAAATACGTACTAAAGATACGTTGGACAATTTCCGCTTATGAAAAAAACATTTCATATCTTTTTAGAGAACGTATGAAAATTTGAACGTAGCAGGATTAAAACCCGCGCCTGTTGGAAACCGTACGAGCGCTCTGGCTGCTAAGCCGTACGTTCCTTATATTTCCTAAGTGTGGAATAATGTCATTTTGTTTAGCTACAGTAATTGCAATATCTTTGTTTAGCTTTACATTAATAGCAAGGGAGGCAGAGGGAACCAGTGTAAATCGAACCCACAACCGTCACGTTTACACTTACACGATTGTGCCGCTGCGCTACTACGGCCTCAGATAAATATTATTTTTCTTTTTTATTATTAAATTGTTGCTTATTTTATTTATTATTCGGTCTTTTTTTACATAACAGGATAGGCAAAGGTAACCTATTGTCAAGACACTCCGTTATATTCAATGCCCCAATGGGGATTCAACCCACAAATCATTGCGGTTACAGACAAACACCTTCAACTAATGCATGGTTTTACTAGACACATATAACAAATACCAATTTTTGACTTAAGTTAACTTGCTCTATTATAACATTGTTGTTTAAATGTTAAATGACTCGTATTATATCCTTAAAGGTTTATAGGGGTTGGAGCGNTTTTTTTTCTTTTATCAAAGTAGTACCTACTTCTATTTATTATTATTTAACTTATATATTCAATTTGATTATGAAAATGTATATTGTGTAATTGTAAGATAATTAGAAAGTACTCAAAGCTCTTTCTATGAAGAAATTTGTGTAGCTAACACATGTTGCGTTGCGTCGAAGGGTTGAAGATCATAGACCACTTTTTTCTCTAGCTTCACGCTGCATCCCGCACATAGCATGGCAGGCTCATATCATGATATCAACCATATCGGGAAAATGGGGAACCTGGGAATCTGGTGTTAAGACACTCAGTTCCCATTATCACATTTCCGTTCTCCACTTTCCGTCCGTCGTTGAAATCGCCTCTCAACACGCAATGGCTTCAGAATTCGGCGGAATGTGGGGAACGGAGCTAATTTTTCTAAATATGGATTTAAAAAAATATAAAGTAATATTTTATTTGTTTGACACAATAAGTAACAATCAAGCTAACCACTCAGTTAATAACTCATTTAACAAACACAATGTTATAAAATCGTAAATAAAATAGTGATAATAATGTGTGTACATATATATTATTCTGTTTCTTTTTTTTTATATAAAATGGAGGTGCAAGACAATGTCGAACTAGGTACAAGTAGAATGTTTGTACCAAAAATTAAATAAAAAAAGATAATTCAGGAAAAGTTTAGTTAATAATTAATATTTTTTCCCCTTTTAAACACTATTTGTATTCAATTCTGTAACATATTGTTTCGTCACAAATGTAAATATTGAATGAACAACACGATGAAGCGTGAAGGAATCTTCGTATGAAAATTAATTTCACAGATAATGTATGTAACATGACTTATAAGTTATAGTTGCTTGTGTTGTTTATGTGATAAAACGCATTTGCATAAATATTTCAAACGCTCGTAAAATACATCGTGAAAATAATTTTCTTATCGGGAACGTTTATATTGAATTTTATATCCGTACATTTGTTTACAACGAAGGTCGCTATGGGTTACTTTTGTTTTAATATTGTAGTTCATGTTATTTTAAATAATTTAAATAATTGTATGTTATTTTAAATAATAATTATATCATTATTATAACTTTACTTGTACACCACGAAGATACTGAAATTACAAACTTACTTAGGATTTAATTAGATGACCAAAACCAATTTACAAAAGGCAATCTTGTAGCTAAATAGTCATCTCTTTCACATAAACTTTAGGACTAAAAGAAACAGAATATATTTTATATAATAATATTTAAATATTATATATGTTTATATCATAAGAAAAACAAAAACTTACCTAACTTAACATCCAAAACACGATTTCCTTTTCATTTCTTATAACACTGTACAGATGTCAATAAGCTTAGAATTATTTAAATTAGAAAGTAAATGAAAACCACAATAATACTATAAATAACCGCTTGTTTATAAGACTATGTATTATTTGTCATGTTTTAAGTAAAACATTACAATAACACTGTCGGTGTGGAAAGATCGATAAATGCGCGAGAAAACGTCCTCCCTCCTCGCTAACTGTGCCGCACTGACTTAAAAACTAGAGATGGAGTACTACCATTACGATTTTTTTTAATATCTATTTAGTAAAGTTAATCGTTATCGATACAATAAACCATACAAATCACAATGGTTCTATTATTATATACATTATTAATGTTAAATTCATATAGTTATATACCTATTGTTATATTGTTCAATTTATATTTATTTTTAATGTATCATTTCATGAATGAGTAGTTAACTGTGTTTTTTTGTTAAATAACCTTAATTGGTCTATACAAAATTATTAATAATTTAATATAAAAATATTACTTAATTAAGTATATACTTAATCGAATAAAAAAACTCGATTGTTACAATTAATCGTGGCGTTCAAATTCAAGCACATCACTATACGTCGAAAATGGCGCGGTTATTGAGTTTGCGCAAACTGAACAACGCAAAATCAAGAAAAGAGGACAATCGTGATTCCCTTAATCATTTATATTTTACGATAACAATTGAAAATATACTTACTTTGAGCGTAATGGTCAGTACCTGCTTATAATTATTAAGTATAAAGAAATAAAAAAGTATACAGTTTAAAATATAAAAATGTACTTTTATAAGGTTTATATAATATTTTTTGTCGTATCTGATGAAAAAGATAAACAGATACGAGCGATTATTTATTCTATGTAGACATTATGAGTTTAATGGTGGAACCCAACACTGCATTTTATATTGCTCAAAACGGTATTAGAGCCCACAACCGTCACTTTGTGTCAGATTATTGAATTACGTTCATTTTAGATATTTTGTTAATTTCGTAATAAGGCCAGTCGTGGCGCAAGGGCACAGAGTGTGTTGCAAAATCGACTGGTTATGGGTTCGGTCCCCACTCGAGGAAAGGAAATATTTATTAAAATTTATATTTCCATTTCTTCGCTTTGGTATCGAGGCAAAGCGCGGCGTTGAGTTCTGCCACTCAGCACGTAATGCCTCCAGAATTCGATGGAACTTGCCTGCCTACCTTGTTGTAGGTCACGCTATATCCTACACGGATATAGCGTGACTTTGAAATTTGGACAGATAAGATGTTTATTTTCGTAATCTGGACATTAATTAAAAAGGGATTTGGAAAAATTTGAACCCTAAAGGGATGAAATAGGAGTTCAAAGTTTGTATGGATATTTTTTTAAATCAGCACCGATTTTTATAAAATTTTAAATTCAGACTTTTAAAAATATTTCGTGGAACACGTGTTTCGCGGTTTTTTTAGAATTCACTCATTACCACTAACTCACCAATTGGTAAAATAATTTCATAAATACATTTACTGAATATTCCTATAGCCTCAAGCGGGCGAAGCCTCCCAGTTCGGCTAGTATCAATATAAAACTACTGTAACTCTCTGACTATCCCGCTAGGGATACAGCATGAAGCTAACTAAATTGAATAGAATACAGAATATAGAATGTTGAATCCACAACTAGTAGCGTTTACAGTCACACTAACCTAAAACGATAGTAGTATTAATTTTATTTTATAATTTAAAAGCAAAAAATAATTCAAATATTTTTGAACGTAAGAAAACTGTCAAAGATGAATTTAAATGACAGTGACGTATTAAATAATCCGCATTCGCAAATCGCAATACTTTAGGTTCAGTTTTGCGCTTTTTGGCGGTTATATTTATACTTATAAAGCATGTTATAAACAGTGAATATTTAACTAAAATCACACAAAAATGGCTGAAAAACTAGAAGACCTCAATTTACCTTTAACAGTAGTAACCAGAATTGTAAAAGAAGCTTTGCCAGAAGGTATTGCAATATCTAAAGAAGGCCGGACTGGTCTCGCTAAGGCTGCGTCGGTTTTTGTTTTATACGTTACTTCAGCTGCGACCAATATTGTAAAAAACAACAAAAGAAAAGCGTTAACTGGTCAAGATGTTCTTGAGGCTATGGCTGATATAGAATTCGATAGGTTCGTAGAGCCTTTACGAAATGCTTTAGAGCAATATAAATTGGCTGCGTCAGCGAAAAAATTGGCTTCAGGGAAGAAGAAGGACGAAGTGGATGATGTGGAAATGGTGGAAGATGAATAGTGTGATATAACATAAAATTGTTTGTATGTATAAACGTGTTTTAAGGCTATGAATGGTGAATTGAAATGTTGTTAATAAATAAGTATTTTCATATAGCCTTTCTTTCATTAAAATATCAAAAATAAGTGGTAGGTCTAATTTATTATAAACCAATTATAATTGAAAATAAGCTTTTGTGAAAGAAATAACTGAAAATTAATTAATACACTATATTTAATGACAACTAAAAGTGTGACTGTAAAGTAGTCAATANTGACCTCTGGGTCTATAATGTCTGATGTCGTCAATATGGCCTCGTAAACATACGTGTAAACACAACGCACTTTATTGCAACGTTTTTTACGCACGTTTATAGCGTTTACTTTTATTTTTAACACCTGTGTGTTCACCATTGATTGGTGTTTAGGTATATTGATTTCGAAATGTATAGATTTTAGTATAATTAAGTAAAATTTTGTGTTGATGTTCTTGTGATATTAATTATATGATTGTTTATTGTTTATTTAGTTTGTTTTATATGTTTTCAATGGATATATCGTTATATTATTTAATAGAGACCATGGTAGAGCAGTGGCACCAGTGATCGTGTTGGTTGTGAATTCGATCTTTAACCGGGGGAATGGATAATTTTCATTTCCTCGTTCACGATGGTAAAGTGCAAATGTATAAGTATAAAAGCGTGAATGATGTAAACAATAATTAAAAGAATGCATAGTACTTGTGCTGATTGTAAACGCGACGTTTGTGAGGTCGATTCCCATTCGAGGAAATGAATTATTTTTATTAGAATTCTGCTGAAGGTGGGAAACGCTAGGTTCTAGACTGTAAAAGACATAAATAAAGAGAAAGAGATTAGTATTTTAAATACATACAAACATTTATGAAATTTGTAACTGGAAATGTATTTTAACGCTTTAAACACAAAACTTTTTAACTCAATTTTGTTTTATTTCACAACGCTGTTAAATTTTAGAAACAAAAAGTACACTTTTATATTGACACAATTGTTACTTGTTGCTTTAACAAAGTAGATACGTTGGACAATTTCCGCTTATGAAAAAAACATTTCATATCTTTTTAGAGAACGTATGAAAATTTGAACGTAGCAGGATTAAAACCCGCGCCTCTTAGAAACCGTACGAGCGCTCTGGCTGCTAAGCCGTACGTTCCTTATATTTCCTAAGTGTGGAATAATGTCATTTTGTTTAGCTACAGTAATTGCAATATCTTTGTTTAGCTTTACATTAATAGCAAGGGAGGCAGAGGGAACCAGTGTAAATCGAACCCACAACCGTCACGTTTACACTTACACGATTGTGCCGCTGCGCTACTACGGCCTCAGATAAATATTATTTTTCTTTTTTATTATTAAATTGTTGCTTATTTTATTTATTATTCGGTCTTTTTTTACATAACAGGATAGGCAAAGGTAACCTATTGTCAAGACACTCCGTTATATTCAATGCCCCAATGGGGATTCAACCCACAAATCATTGCGGTTACAGACAAACACCTTCAACTAATGCATGGTTTTACTAGACACATATAACAAATACCAATTTTTGACTTAAGTTAACTTGCTCTATTATAACATTGTTGTTTAAATGTTAAATTACTCGTATTATATCCTTAAAGGTTTATAGGGGTTGAGCGTTGCTCTACAGCAAGAGGTCTCTGTATTTATGTTATGCACAAACAGACGGGCTAAATTAAATTGTAAAGTTAATTTTAGTAGTTTCCATATTTTTTATTAAAATTTTATTTATTACTAGAAACTGAAATGCGGCTTCGCTTGCCTTAATTTATTTTTATATTATATCCAAACAATGTTTTTTTAATTATACATATATTTTTGTAATAACAAGTATCCTACGTCCTTTCTATTATCTCTCTTCTCGGATATGTGTACAAAATGTCATAATCGGTTCAGTAGTTTTGGCGTTAAAGCGTAACAAACAAACTTACATTCACATTTATAATATTAATATGATCAGTGATTAAAGAGAGCTAAAAACTCAAAATACTCCAAAAGTGGTATATTTTTGGTTATAAACATTCTGCTTGCTTTTAACGTTGTAGAACCAAATTCCAAACGTCTATCATGATCAACATTTTTTAAATATTCACCTTAAATAAACATGCCGCGGGTACAATTTTACTGTAATTGGGTCAAATTTTATTTTAGATGACATTTTCGCTCTCCCTCCCTAATATAATATACACATACTGAAAATTTCAAACCGAACCGAATATAATTTTTAATGAGAAGGAAATGAATTATCAACTTAATGTATTATAGATCACGTCCCACTACCAGTTTCTTGTTACTCTACAAAGTAAACAACTCTACGAAATACGTATATCGTTTACATTGTCTTAGAATTGCTAAGTGGGTTGATACTTTTAAGTTGACAATATGTTTTAGGAGATTGGAAAATTAAATAAGTTTGTTAGTAAAATATTTTTAGAAAACCTTTTTTTTTACGTAGAGAGAGAGAGAGATTGAGAGCAGTGCCTCTTGAGATCGATCTGGGCTGTTTTCAAGAGGAAACATTTCTAAAATTATTTTTAATATGTTTTGTTTGTACATTTTTTAATATTAGGTATATAGTATGCCTGAGCGAATAATATATTATGGAAGTTCATATATGGTTTTACGTTAACAAAAGAACTAGAAAGGCGTCGTTCCTATAAGTAAATAAACTTGTAAGATCGTTACTATTAGGTACATAGTTTAATTTCTTTTACGTATTTTTTTTTCAATTTGAGTAATAGACGCTGAAATATCTTTAAATTGTATTTTTAATACAAAAAATGAATTTTCAACTATCCTGTGTATTTATATAAGTATAAAAGTATATAAATATTAACTGCAACAGGCTAACCTTAAAAAAATACTATGTCGTCGAAGCGACATTCTTTGGTGATGTGTGACGTGCTTTTGTTCGTTGACTGAATATTGGATTTTTCAGTGTCGCTCAACATTGCTTTTGAAATTACTAAGCTCATATTTTTGTGTATGGAATATTTTCTTTGTTAAAAAATAATTTATAGTGCTTTTCTTAAGAATATAAATAATATGTAGGTATATACTGTATGTAATAAGCATAAAAATATATTTTGAAGTCAATTCTTTGACATTCACATGTTCAAAGCTAACAATACTTAGAAACCCTATTAGCGATGGCTACAATGTGTTTCAACATTTTTTGAAAACAATCAAGTGTTTCTTGTACTGAATATGTATAAATTAATGTTTAACAAAAATAAAAACCGACTTCTAGCAATGAACTAAAAAGTTAAAAATAATTATACAAAAATTTTATAATTTTGAAGTCGGTGCTCAGTAGAACAAACAGGCTTAGTAATTAGATATTGTAGTAAGGGTGTTGTAGCATTAGCTTGACACAAAATGGGACCATTCGGCAAGCACTACCTTTCAAATAAAAAAAAAATCAAAATCGGTTCACCCAGTCAAAAGTTATGAGGTAACAAACATAAAAAAAATAAATAAAAAAAATACAGCCGAATTGATAACCTCCTTTTCTTACAGAAGTCGATTAAAAAGTAATAAATATCATGAATGCCTTAGCCCGCAGCGAGGTAGGCAGAGGGAACCTAGTGTTAAGATACTCCCATATTCCCCATAGGAAATACCCCAAAGGGATTATAATAATTTATTAATTTAATTTTAAGTAATTCAGAGTCGAGATTACCAAGAATATGTATACACTTTTGGAACGTACGCAATAAATTTTAATGTGGTTTCATTAATAGACACCGTTATTAAATATTTAATATTTGTTAAATATTGTATAACCATTCATAATTTATTGTGTGAGACACTCCGTTCCCATTAATAAACTTTCGTTCTCCACTTTCCGACGAATTCTAGAGCCATTGCATGTTCAGTGACAGAACTCCGCGCCATGCCTCATTACCAGAGCGAAGAAAATAATAAATAAATAATAAATGAAATAATAAATGTTTCAATTTTCCCGAATAGCATTCTTACCCACAACCTCTCGCGCTTATAGCTTATTGTAAAGCATATTTGTATCTTTACAATTTTGTTATAACAATACTTCTACAATGTTTTCAAAGAAAGGGCTCATCAATGCAAGAAGCTTTCGTCTACTCGTTACTTCAAAAGATTTTTCTGCCACAAAGGAATTCTAACGATCTTAAAGTATTTGCTTTTGTTTTTTTTACATTTTATGAGACTGTATACAATACATATTGTAACAGTTAATTAATTAGTTAGATAAAGGAGTCAATTATTTAATTATATGTTTAGATTTTTAATCTATTTCTTTTCCAAATAGAGAGATTTTATATTCGACTACATTTTTTGTGTCGCTTTATTTTACTGTGGTACAAACCACTGTCTTTTTTTTAATTTTCATTTAATTTTTTTTTATTACTAAAAACGTACTATCCAAGTAGTCCTATTGCCAACTAGTCAAAATCTGATGATGGAATCCTACTACGACTACTTTAAAATTGAAAAATAATAAATGAAATTATTGATCGATATTTACTATTACTCCATTTTCAAGACATGTAGTGTTGAGTGGCGGAACTGAACTCTGCGCTTTGTCTATTAGACCGGGGAAATAAAAATATTTGTTATACAATAACTCCTTCGATTGGAACCTCTATCGGCTTAACAATCAGACCCCACTGCGCCATGACGGCCTCAAATTTTAATCGAAAGTTAGTTAAATTTTTGATTAGAAGTTGCATGTATTTTTAACGGATAGGTACTAGTACAGTTTCAATTATGGCCGAGAGTCGGGTTGGAGCTGCCGAGTTGGAGTGCGGACGAATTTCCCAGCTATTTTGTAAAGCAGTTTCAATTTACAGAGCGATGAATACAATGAAATGGTATTAAGAGAGCTTAGTGTTCCGGTTTTTGTCTGTCGTGTTGATAATATATAGTTCGGTCCATACTAACGAAATATTTTAATTAAATATTTATGCGTATATAGCGCAGTTGTGATTTTCTTCATCAGAGTTCAAATCAAAATTAAATCAGCTTCACGCTGTATCCCGCACACAGCAGGGTAGGCAGAGGGAACTTAATGTTAAGACACTCCGTTCCCCACTTTCTTTCTTTTCCCCACGTGTTGAGTGGCAAAACTCAACGTCGCAGAGTTATTTTTTTTATTCTTCTTTTGTTACGATTCTTCTCTATCGTACACGGTGGTTGTGGATTCGAGATACGTTGATACCTCAGTGAAATTTCTATCATAATTGTCATTTCAGCATGTGACTGTAATGTGTTTTTATATTATAAAACAATGTTTGCAAATATTGTCCAACTGACCAGGGTGTGATTTATAGTCATTGTTTTTGTTTTAAGCATAACGCAAATAACTTAAATGAATTTTCAATAGTAGGTATTTATAATCGAATAACCATTTTGATCGAAATTACAATAATATTCAAAATTTTGCAACTAACTTAAATAAATTATATTTTTCCCAAAATTAAATCAATTTTCCTATTCTCAGGTGTGTAGAATTAGACTTCTGGAACGGAAGGACAGAGGAGCCGGTAATCGTCCACGGATACACATTTGTACCGGAAATAAGTGCGAAAGAAGTATTAGAAGCCATAGCAGAGAGTGCATTCAAGACATCCGACTATCCCGTTATATTGAGTTTTGAAAATCATTGCAATCCTCGTCAGCAAGCTAAGATTGCGAACTACTGTAGAGATATATTTGGCGAAATGTTACTCGATAAGCCTTTAGATTCTCATCAATTGGAGCCTGGTAAGTATTTTTTTGTGTAATTTACTTTACGACTTAAAATGGAAAATCCCACTTTTTTCTATCCTCATAGTAATTTTGAGAAATTCTTAACTAGCCTCTCTACCGACTTCTACCAGAAAAAAATATATAAGTATACTACGTATAAGGAATTCTGACTGTATAAGTTACAGAATTAATATACGCATCAGTTCTTTTGGTATTTATTACTTTTACAATTATTTATTGAACAAACTGAATATAGTGATAAACTCTATTTTATTCCGTTCCGTTTATGTTCGCGCTTTTTGCTCAAACAAGACTCTCCGAAACAATAATTTACGTCCATTTTCCAAAACTTTTGTGTTTATCAGTTTTGTCCAATTCTAATTTCAATAAGCACATTAGCAATTTTCTTTAAAATAAATCTTACTCTTAATGTGCTTGATAATTTTAACCAGCATAAATATTTTGTAAAATTTACGATAATCCGAAAAACCCCTTAAAATCTCTTTTTACATATAAATTAACGTAAGCCAATATACGGGACAATTACCTTAACAAGTACCTACAGGACAATAATACGCTGAAGTACATACTTCTTAATTATATTTGATTATACACGAACCTTCCTGAATACCTCGCGAGTTTACAATTACATACCCTGGTATACCCTGGTGAAGGGTGGAGGGTGGTTTCATATATAATGTGTAATTTATTTTATTGCTTATTACATTTTACCTTTTACCCTTCGATATATCATTGGGTCATGTTTTATATTATTATAATATATGTATACTAATGACTCTACCGTTAGCTCTACCGTCGTGCCACAGAGGCAGGAGAGTGTGACTGTAATGCGGAGATTGTGGGTTCGATCCCTATTCGAGGGCATGAATTATTATNCTAATGATTTTAGTTCGTAACGCTTAGTATTTAGATGCAAAGGACAAGTATGAAGAGGTTGATGACAGTGGATGAGGCTAAAGAGGTATGCAGAGACCGTACGGTTTGGCGCTCCGTCCTCTTTACCTACCCCGCTAGGAATGAAGCTAAAAAAAATGTCATTTATTTACTTTTTGTTTGAGAGAGTTCGCTCAAAGGGTTAGCATATTTAATTTTATTATATTAGGTAATCATAACTATGTTCCGTCATTATTATAAATAAGTAATCAATCTAAAAAACAACGATCTTTTAAATGTTTATGACTAAAATTAATGTTCAAATTAATATTGTTGTACAACTTAATAACGTTATATTATTATTATAAAAAATAACTGTTAAAAAAATAACCTAAAACCCTTGTAAAATAGTTGTGTAATCTACACGTAACCGTTACGATCGTTACTATTACCACGTATAACGGTATAACGTATAGTAAACAACGTCCGATAAGGATATAGGGCCTGTGGTTGTTACGATACTGTGTAGTTTATGTGACGTTAGCGTTTTGGAGACTTATTATTGTTGCCACATATATAAATTATTTCGATTTTAAGGCTTTTTTTTCTAATAAACTAGGGTAACAAAAATAGAGAATTAATTTTTTTTCAGCTTCAAGGCTTTTATGCGGGATACATCAGGGAAGGCAGAGAGAAGCTAGTGTTAAGATACTCCGTTCAACACTTTCCGCCGAATTCTAGAGGAATTGAATGTTGAGTGGCGGAAGTCAACGCCGTGCTTTGTTTTGTCACCAAATCGAACAAATGGAAATATTAATTTAAATAAATATCTTATTTTCTCGTGGGGATTGAACCTACAACCAGTCGCATTTACTGTCGCAGTTTATGCCCCTGCTTCTTTAACTTTATATATATAGCTACCTTCAATTACTCGAAATCTTTCTAAAGCTAAAAGGATAAATTTGCCTTCACTTAAATTGAATATAAATTTCTTTTTAATATAGGAATGGTTTACCAAAACTCCAAACGGAATTGTCGTCGTTAACGAACAAAAGACATATTGATACGAGCCGAAATCGATATGGTGGCGGTAGAACCTACCACGGTAATTCTCTTATGAATATGGGATTTCTTATTACTTTACGTTTACACTTTTGAATAGGAATTAAAACAGACTCGGTTTTATAAAAATAAGCTTAATAGATTATTGTGTAGCTTAAAAAATTAAATATTAAATTGTTTACTATGTATGTTCATATGTTTTTATTTAAGAGTATTATAAATATTTAAAGTTTTTGGCAAAATTACCGAATTCCAAAATTCTAAATTTAACATTTTAAATTTTTCTATTCAATAAAAGGCTTCGCTCAAAAGTGTAGGTAACGATCGATAGGTTTACTGTTATTACAACGTATTTCCTTACATTCTTTTGTTAATATTTGTACTATTACTTTTAAAAGATAAAAGAACGTGTGTTGACTCCACGTGCTGAAAGTATAGATTAAAATTGTTGTCCAGAGAGTGCTTACGTATTAAATATTGAAGCTATATTGATCTCCTTCCAGCATGAGATGCCTTTATAGTGAACTGAAGCAATCTATTAGGAGACCTACAATAAATTTTTGTTTGTGTCTTGCTAAGCAAAACTTTACTCTTGCGAGTAATGAAAAGACAATTAAAACTATTAAAGAATTGCTATAAAATTTTAAGAAACCCATTTAAATATTAACATAAATGTACGTGATTTACAATTAGAGCTACAAATGTCCACCGTTTAAGAATTCTAAATTAGCCACAATGACAAATTGACTTTTGACCTTAACATCTAATATAATTAAATGTATGTATGTATATCACCTCTGATCACGGTAAAAGGTGCGACAGTGCTAATAATAGCAGTCTTACCTAACATCGCTATTAGCGCCATTCTTTGAAGTCAGTTACAGCGTTTGATGAAGCGTTGAGTCATTGCTGTTAAAATAAACATCGATAGTTCGTTTTATAGTATCTATTAATAATAAAAAATCGATGTTATATATTAGCTTAGGTTCTGATTGTGGAATCCGGTTTTTCTTGTTAAAAATTATATCGAATTATTTTCTTATTAACTTCACATGTATGGTATCTACGTATGCATGTACGTATATACCTATTGTAGAGCTATCGCGTGGCTCTGATAGAGTTTGAATTAATAAACATTTTCACATCGACGTGTATTTAAAGGAATACAATTAAAATAGATTCGACTAGGCGATTGTTGTTTTCCTAGAAACAACAATCTAAACTGGTTTCATTATTGACAATTCAGAAGTGATTATCAAGATTTACATAAGTAAACAAAATCGAAGGGAGCTGAAAATTTGGCATTTACACGGCCAAATATTTATTTTATTTATTAAATTTGTAATATTTATTTTATTTATTAAATTTATTTAATGATGAATGTTTTTTTTAAACTCAAAATTAATATGAATTTCAATTATGTTTTTAAATTACTTTTGTGTAGTTATTAATGCATTAGCGTTACTTCTGAATACAAGAATAATATTTAAGAAAAAAATATAATTGACGTCTTAGTGTTTTCCTTTTCATAGTCGTTTTTATACGCAGGTGGAGAGGACCGAGTGCCAAAATACACCATTATTTTTATTATTTGTAATATTTGAAAAAAAATCGACCAAATCTAAGTGTTCCATCAAAATCTCTATATCATTTTTGACTTATTCTGCTTTACGCTGTATCCCGCGTATAGCAAGGTAGCCAGAGTAACAGCAAAGCTGACAGACTGCATATTTCTCATTCTAATATTATACAAAGAGAGAGCTAAGCGACAAATCACTCCGTTATTATTTTTCTAAACAAGCACGAAAAGTTATAAATAAAACATACGGTTTTATGTAGATATATGAATATTAAAACAGCGATAACACTTTATCATCCCAACGCATTTTCTCCGCAATATAAATGCAAAGATGCACCACATTACTCATTTTAAATCGTTTTATATGAAACGGAACATAAATAGGTAGTAATTATGCACTTAAGGGGCGCGCCGGCCATGAGCGCTCCCGTTCACATATTACTTTCATATATAACATATGTGCTTTCACATCAAATGATCAAATGGAAAGTGTTTTTTTTTAGATTCCCTTAGCTAAATCATTCCTTAGTAACATTCCTATAATTACTTTATATCCAGAACCATCGCTGTAGTAACTTCGCTACTTTTTAACAATTTAAATTAATTTATCTACCTATAGATTGTTCTTTGGTAATATAATAGAGAACATAATATGAAAAAATATAATTCTATTAGTATCACAAAAGTAAACGCTGTACTCTAATATGATAATCGTGTGGGTTTAGCCCAAACTCAAATACATGCTTTGAACTATAATAATGTATATCTAAATACTTAACATAAATATTATTTTCCTCGTTTCTGGTGGTTATTTATGAATTTAAAATAAACATTTTGTATCATTAAGAAAATGTTTATATATAAACATATATGTAAGTACATGTGTACATAGGTTCCCCTATCATTGCATAGGTCTAAACACTANAGACAGACAGACAGACAGACAGACAGACAGACAGACAGACAGAGTTACTTTCGAATTTATAATATAGGTATGGATATGTGCTTTCACGTCGAATAATCAAATGGTATTCCGTAGTAACAACATTCCTATAATAACTTCAAATCCAGAACCATCGCTGTAGTAACTTCGCTACTTTTTAACAATTTAAATTAATTTATCTACCTATAGATAGTTCTTTGTTAAAATATAATAGAGAAAATAATATAAAAAAATATAATTCTATTAGTCTCACAAAAGTAAACGCTGTACTCTAATATGATAATCGTGTGGGTTTAGCCCAAACTCAAATATATGCTTTGAACTATAATAATGTATATCTAAATACTTAACATAAATATTATTTTCCTCGTTTCTGGTGTTTATTTGTGAATTTAAAATAAACATTTTGTATCATTAAGAAAATGTTTATATATATATACATATATGTAAGTACATGTGTACATAGGTTCCCCTATCATTGGATAGGTCTAAACACTAACACTGGTTTTTTTTTATTTTCAAAATTGCGTATTTTCTAAAATTTTCTGTAACCGTAGCGATTACAGACAGTACACTGCGCAACTGCCCCTCGACGTCTTTCATATGTTAACATCGTATTTTAAATGTATTTGTTATAAGACAATTTGTTTATTTCGAACAGGAGGGGAAATGCCACCCCCGTCGCTATTAAAAAACAAAATAATAATAAAGAATAAGAAAAAACATCATCATCATCACAAAAAGGAGGAAGTTCCGGTGGAAGAAGACAAGGGGGAGCCGATGCCGCAGGGCAACGGCGAGATCGCACATGGACCGGTATGTTTGCTATATACTAGTTTTTCCTGCGGCGTTGCCTTTAGATTACTTATGACACATTCCAAGAAAATGAGGCAACTCTGAACGCAGATATAGTGGGTTATATCGAACGATAAAATATTTCATTTATAGAGTTTATTTCTTTGCTCTGGTAATTAGGCAGACGGCGTCGTTGTCAAGGACTTTACTGAAATATATAATAGCGGATTTGGATCAAAAAAGATAACATTGAAAATTATATTGAAAATTAAAATTCAAGATAACATAATACTTGTAATGTAGTAACATAAAACCTAAAGTTAATTCTAAAATATTAGTGAAAAAATGTAAGAAATATTCGAAAGGATGTTATGGGAGGCCCAAGGAGGCCTGCAAAAGGGTGTATGGAACAGATTTTTGCCTTTGCGTGATTACAATAAAATTCTTGGCCGTAAACCAAAAAGTTTTCTGTGCTTTTGTGGACTTGAAAAAGGCATTTGAAATTATCGGAGATACTGCCCCGATACAATGTGAACAGAACCCTTGCTGCAGGCTGTGAGTAAGAGCTGGCATGTTGCCTTGGATTGACATCCAATCAGGTGTTAAGAAAGTTGTGCGTTGTCAGTTTGGTTCTTCAATTTGTATTTGGATAGCTGTCTCTAAAGAGTGAAACGAAGTGACTTCAAAGTAAATTGCCTCTTGTGGGCAGCGTAAATGTAGATATATTGGAACAATTGATTGAAGTGGTATATTTGGGAAGTATGTTTACTAAGATGGAAGATATGAAATGAATGTGAAAATATATGTAGATAATTTATTTGAATGAGCTTTATAGTTTAACCGAAGTTAGGTACTATTTTTTGCTATGTGCGGGATGCATTGTGATGCTAAACTAAATATTGCCTACCTACCTTGTTGATTCTGTTAAATATTTTACGCATAATGATCCGTCGGAATAATAATTAATATTATTAGGCTTACATATATTTTTTTCAATATATATATATTTTTAGAGGAACAGTAAAAGAATAATAATATCGTGTAAATTGGGTATAAATTGGGAACATAGTGTATGAATACTATGTAGGAAAAACTTGAAGCTTTTCCTATTACAATTCAAATATTATACTACAATATTATACTACAAATAAGCGTTAGTCTAATTAATGTATAATGTTATCACACTGCCACGGGGTGCTCGGGTCTTGTACAGTTCGAGTAAGGTTCCTAGTAAAATACTTACATAGCTATATACCTATACATATGTGTATTTGCTAGAACGTAGTAGGAAATTAATTATGCTTATACGTAGAATTGTTATATTAAATATTGTATTTAGGGGTTCGGGTGTGTTGATTTTGTATAAGGGGTGATGTTAGTTATTAAAAGATTGAATTATGTAAGCATTGTTTTTGAAAATAAAACGAGCTAAGATTGTAGTTTTGACAAAAATAAAATGAGGTCTGAGTTTAAACTGATGTGGCTCAGGGGTACAAGCGTGCGACTGTAAACGTGAAAGTTGTGGGTTCACTGGAGGAAATGAAGTCTAATCTTTAATATTTTCATTTCGTTGCTCTCGTAACGATGGAAAACGCGGCGTTGTGTTCCGTCACTCGCACCCATTGCCTCCGAAATTTGGCGGAAAGTGGGAACGAGTGAACGTGTCTTACTGGGAACAGAATGTATTAACACTAAGTTCCGACGCTAGAAAAAAAAATGTTACAACACAATTAGATTTTATTAAGTTTTCAAAAAAAAGTATAAAATTTAATTAGATTTTTTCAAAATAAAAAAAGATTTTAGATCCACTAGTGTATAGGTATAATAGAATTTTGTAAATGGTATTAAAAAAAAGTAAACAGGCATATATTTTAATATATTTTGGCAGACATTTGAAATATGTAGAAAATTTATCCGAGGATAAGACTTCTTAGAAATCTTAATACTCGTCTCTTGCGTCGCTCGCGTCGTATTGCCTTTGTGAGGACATACGTTGTGCCTTTAGCGGCTCGCATTGCAACTGTATCCTTGCAGCTTATATTTTATTTTACTTAATTAGAAATGGCGTAAGTATTATAAGATGAATTTTATGTATAATTTTTATATATTTTTATTGTTGTCCTCATTTCGTTGCGTCAATATGGTATACTGTATGTATTTTTTTCAAGTTTACTGATTTTTTAAGCTTAGTCTTAGTATTAACGAACTATTTGTATATTTTTCCCCTTTTTAATCCCAGCTAGTTCGCCAAGGCTCAAAAGAATCATCCGAATCATCAGAATCTGAAAGTTCTAGCGAGGAAGAGGGCGGCGCGGAAGCCGAAGGCGGTACCGCGGAGGAAGCTCGCGAAACGCACGCCGCGGCTGAAATATCAGCTCTCGTCAACTACGTGCAGCCTGTGCACTTCTCGTCGTTTGAAAATGCTGAAAGTGAGTGGGCTAACTATGCAATATTGTTATGTATCTTGTAATTTCACACTATATCCCGCATTTAAAGGGAATCTAGTGTTAAAACACTCCCTTTCTCACGCACCCCACAAATTTTAAGACATTGTTTAATGGTAGAACTCAATGACAAGTTTTATTTTTCTTACTTAAACGAGAATATAAAATAAAATAAATAGATGAGCTCGACGCTGTATCCCGCACACAGCAGTGTAGGCGCAGGGAACCTAGTGTTAAGACACAAGCGCCGACGGTTGTGGGTTCGATTCCCACGCAGAGCATTGCTATGTGCTGGATAGCGCGTGAAGCTAAAAAGAATTATAAATTTTCATAATAATACAAAAGTTCTAAAGACCAGGTACATTAAAGCTTAAAAATGTCGACGCAAAAAGACATGAAAACTTTAAAAGGGTTTATACATTTTACACGAACACTCTCTCAAATGAAAATTCGAAATCTTTATTTTGTTTTTTAAATTTTTTAATAATAATTACACGCGCATTAACTTTTTTATATAAAATTGTATGAATCAAATTAAATAACTGCGATATTTAATTTTATTAATTTGAGGTTAGTCTCTTCTCGGTCTTTTTCCACTCTCTTCTCTCTCCGCCGTTGTTTTCTTGTTCTATATTCGAACCTTATATCCTTACTTACTATGACGACTTTATTTTTTATTAAGCAAACTTTTAATTGCGTTTTTTAGCTTTTGGTAACTATTTTGTAAATGTCTAAACAGAAAAGAACCGTTTCTACGAAATGTCATCGTTTGATGAGAAGCAAGCGACTACGTTGCTCAAGGAGCGTCCGATTGAGTTCGTCAACTACAACAAACATCAGCTGTCGAGAGTTTACCCGGCTGGTACTAGATTCGATTCTTCTAATTTTATGCCACAAGTAAGTATTTAAATTGATTTTTTTTTAAATATATTTTTATAAAGTAAAATAATATACAAGTAAACATTCCGGCCGTAGTGGCGCAGGTAACATGGTGCGTTTGTAGACGTGACGGTTGTGGATTCAATTCCCACTCAGAGGAATGAAATATTGTTTTAATGGAGGAACGGAGTGTCTTAAAATTTGGTTCTTAAATTCCCTCTACCTGCTACATATGATAGATACAGCGTGACGCAAAAAAAAGTATAATCGTATTTTTAATTTAATTTGTTTACGTATAAAGAGAGAAAAAATATATATACACCATTCCCTACTTGCCGTTGAATTTTTAGAACTCAACGCGGCACCATGGCGGGGAAATGTAGATAAAATAAATAAGCCACGTAAAAAACTAAACGGCCTTATAGCAATACCTACGATTTCCTTTAAAATTACTTTACTTATAAGTCAAATTAATATTAATTGTATTGTAGGTGTTCTGGAACGCGGGCTGCCAATTAGTGGCACTAAACTATCAAACTCTAGATCTTGCCATGCAACTCAATCTGGGAACTTTTGAGTATAACCGACGATGCGGATATTTACTTAAACCCGAGTTTATGAGGAGAAAGGTGGGTTAATTCTATATTCTGCTCTGTTTGTGCTAGTTTTGATGATAATTTTAGTATAATATGTTGTCGTTGCTGATAGTTTTATTGGAATTGGGTACTAACACCAGGGGTAACACCCTTATGTTAGCAACACACTGTATCGTCAAACAACATCTTGATGTACTATTTTTAAAAAATATATTAGCATTCTTCTCTATAAGTATGTCAAAGTGGCAATAAAATATTTAAAAAAATATAAAAAATGACGCACAAACTTAATGAATATTAAAAAGTAAAAAATATACATTACTTTAAAGCAATGATGAATAATAATTGACAATATTATTCATAGTTCTTTACTTTAAATAGCTGTTGTATTAGCATATTTTCTAGATCTGTATATAAAAGGAAAAACTCCCATTGACTGAGGTATAGACGCACGCACTGCCGTAACCGCTGATGGTAGAAACCTTAAATTTGGACAGATGTTTATTTTTATAATGTGAACAGCTAAGAAGGGATTTTGGAAAAAAAAACCCTGAAGGGATGAAATAGGGATTGAAAGTTTGTATGGAAAAATCTTTAAAACGGCACCGATTGGTACAAAATTTGAAATTCAGACTCTNACATTTTACACGAACACTCTCTCAAATGAAAATTCGAAATCTTTACTTCGTGTTTTAAATTTTTTAATAATAATTGCACGCGCATTAACTTTTTTATATAAAATTGTATGAATCAAATTAAATAACTGCGATATTTAATTTTATTTATATGACGCTAGTCTTTTCTCGGTCTCTTTCCACTCTCTTCTCTCTCCGCCGTTGTTTCTTGTTCTATATTGGAAAGCGTAAAATTAAAATATGAACCTTATATCCTTACTAACTAGGACGACTTTATTTTTTATTAAGGAAACTTTTAATTGCGTTTTTTAGCTTTATCTGACTATTTTGTAAATGTCTAAACAGAAAAGAACCGTTTCTACGAAATGTCATCGTTTGATGAGAAGCAAGCAACTACGTTGCTCAAGGAGCGTCCGATTGAGTTCGTCAACTACAACAAACATCAGCTGTCGAGAGTTTACCCGGCTGGTACTAGATTCGATTCTTCTAATTTTATGCCACAAGTAAGTATTTAAATTGATTTTTTTTTCAATGTAGCTTGTTTTGTATAATATATTTTTTTTAAGTAAAATAATATACAAGTAGACATTCCGATCGTAGTGGCGCAGGTAACATGGTGCGTTTGTAGACGTGACGGTTGTGGATTCAATTCCCACTCAGAGGAATGAAATATTGTTTTAATGGGGGAACGGAGTGTTTTAAAATTTGGTTCTTAAATTCCCTCTACCTGCTACATATGATACAGCGTGACGATAAAAAAAGTATAATCCATGTAAATTGTAAATGTATTTTTATTTTTATTTGTTTATGTATTAAAAGAGAAAAAAAATATATTAAGACACTTTCTCTACACTCTCTTCTCTCTCACTCACATTCCCTACTTTCCGTTGAATTTTTAGAACTCAACGCGGCACCATGGCGGGGAAATGAAAATAATTTCAATATAATCATTCCTAGTGTAGATAAAATAAATAAGCCACGTAAAAAACTGAACGGCCTTATAACAATACCTACGATTTCCTTTAAAATTACTTTACTTATAAGTCAAATTAATATTAATTGTATTGTAGGTGTTCTGGAACGCGGGCTGCCAATTAGTGGCACTAAATTATCAAACTCTAGATCTTGCCATGCAACTCAATCTGGGAACTTTTGAGTATAACCGACGATGCGGATATTTACTTAAACCTGAGTTTATGAGGAGAAAGGTGGGTTAATTCCATATTCTGCTCTGTTTGTGCTAGTTTTGACGATAATTTATATATATTATAATTTTAGTATAATATGTTGTCGTTGCTGATAGTTTTATTGAAATCTTTAAATCGGCATCGATTGGTATAAAATTTGAAATTCAGACTTTTAAAAATATTTCACTGAACTGAAAAATATTTCATAAATATATTTAAAATAAATATTCGTATAATTGAAGCCGGCGAAACCACTCTGGTCCGCTAGTTATAGGATAAATATAGAGCCATATAAATTGTAGAAAAAGAAGAAAATGTATATTAGTTTCTATGAAATCAAATGAAACACATTTTTATAATAATTCTTGTAACTGTTGAACAAATATTATTATAACCCAGATATTGGAATAATTATAATATGTTCTATTACAAAACAAAACAATTGCTTCTTTAATAAAAAACATCAAATAAATTATATATTGATATTTTTTATTTTTTTTATATTGAATAGGCTTGCGTACGAACGCATCAAGTCTGGTGAGCGTTGATGCGATCTACGGTGTGGCACGCTTGCCTAGCAATTTAGTTTGAAAATAATTTTAGCCATATTAGATCTTATATGATTAAGTATTAATTATGCTTTTTATATATACAGGATCGTCGTCTCGACCCGTTCGCGGAGAGCACAGTAGACGGTATCATAGCAGGTTCCTTATCAGTCAGTGTGGTGTCAGGTCAGCTCCTAACTGATAAACGGACAGGCACGTACGTGGAGGTGGACATGTTCGGTCTGCCGGCGGACACTGTCCGAAAGAAGTTCAGGACACGAGTGGTGCCCAATAATGGGATCAATCCCGTTTACGGCGACGAGCCTTTTGTTTTTAAGAAGGTGAGTAGTGTAAGCTGATTTTTTGAGGTATTGTGTGTTGAGTGGCGGAATTTATCGCCGCGCCTTGCCGGCAAAGCAAAGATATAAAAATATTAATTAAACGATTTATTAACTTTCTCTAACACTTTCATACTTCATTGATTTTCCTGAAAATAATACCCGATTAGAGAACTAAAACTTTCTAAGCTCCTATCCAATATATTGTCAGAACCTGAAAACACTTTTATCTCAAACAAAAATATAATAAACTTATAATAAACCTATCAGTTAAAGTGCAAAGTTATAAAACGCTACAAAACTTTCGTTCACTACTCATCGTATTGTTCAAGTGGAATTTTTATATACAGTTAGGGAAAAAATATCATTTTTGTTAGAGTATGGATAGAAAAGTTGCTTAGATATTAATAGTTTTTATGTTTGTTATTATGTTTTTTTTTCTTTTCTTTTTATGTTAGCGTTGATTAGGCTTTGTGTCAGGAACAGCCCGTTAATGTATTTTACTTTGGAAATATATTTTACAGCTTCATGCTGTATCTGGAATATAGATAAAGAGATTCTAGTGTTAAGACACTCCATTGCCCGATTTTGCGACTAATTTAAGAGATATCGAGTGTTGACGTGGCATAACTCAACGCGGCGTTTTGTCTTGTTGTCAGGGCGAGGAAATGAAAATAATTAATTTTCCCATGTGAGAATTGAACCCATAACCGTAAATAGTCAGATGTAGTGCCACTAGAAACTTAAATTTTCTTATAAAACCATCTAAAACCACTCATGAAGGCAAATCGAGGAATCTTTTAGAATCAAAAGATAAACGTAAAAACAAAACGACATCACAGCCGTATTTAATTACAGCATAAAGCCGAGTTTCTACTGCGAAAAAGAAATGAGCGCTCCTAGAACCGAGCTAAATGAACTCGCTCAGTTCTAGGAGCGAAGCGAAGTAATTACGAAATACAAAACTCTTTGTTGATTGGAATGTGAATGTAGTTTATTTAAAAGAAATCTGTTCAGCCTAAGCATTACCCGCTCATTTATCTTTTGCAGTGGCAACCGGTCTTAAATTTCGACATCTTCATTTCGCACGTAGAACAGAAGCAAATGATAAATAAATAAACATAGTACGCGTGGTAATGGTCCGCCGTACATTGTTCATTTTTATTGTAGTAGATACATATCTACTATAAATGCGGAACTTTTGTGGAATTTCTGTTTATTTTTCGTTTTACATAAAAGATTTCGTTGTTTGTTTCTAATAAGTATATCTTTAAATAATTCGCTTCGAATAATGAAAATATCACATATCCATACTAATATATTTATTGGGAAATTTCAAGGTGATTTTTTTATTACTTCTTTTTTTTCGTCTGCTGTGAGGCTCAAGCCCAGGAGGGTTTTGTTTTTAGCGTGTACGTAGATTATGTCCGTACATTTGTTCTCTTGTAAACCAGTGAACTGATTTTGATAAATGTTACGTTGGATTTGTATTGAAGGTGCCAGTGTTTGTTTTGTTCTTAATTCATTTGTTGCTGCATTCTTCTTGAGAGCCTAGTGTTTACACACCATTTCCCTGTTTGTCGTTGTATATCTAGTGACTAGGTGTGCAATGTGTAATTAATTATTAACTTTTTATAAATAAAAAGCCCAGTACTTAAAGTCAAATAGCCAACCCTATTGCATTGCTTGGATTTAAAGTTCTTTATAACATCTCTTAAATATAACCATATCCGATAACACTGACACAGATAGGAAGTTGAATCGGAAATAAATTTACTACTGGAATTTCTGTTCAAGCATCGTACCATGATTTTTATTTTAAAATTCAATATAAAGCAGGTTTCAAAGTTATACTAAGGCAAGTTACTGTTTAATAAATTAGCTTTTGAAAAACCATATTACCTAAGTAGTCCTTAATTCGTAATACATTTTGACTATAAACAGCAATAGTTATGAGTTCGATATCCATTTAGAACTTTATATATAACATTGTTTTATTTTTCCGCTCTGGTAACCCAAACCATAGCATCTGGTTCTGACATTCTCGGTCTCACCGTCGTATGAACCATCGTTATGTTTTCCAAACTGCTTTGTTTCTTTTTGTCACTGCTCTTTCTTTTTTACTTCCTTTTTAAAAATCTCCGATAAGATACTGGATAAAATATTTGCATGCAATCATCGAATATGTACGAATAGTGTATTCTTGTTTACTTCTACAAATGTTTTTGTTACGAACTTTTATGCGATGTTTCTGTTAGTAGTGAACTAATAAAGTCTGCTACTACAGTAACTAACGCAAACTTTGTATACAGTTTTGTTGGGTTTTCTATATAACTTTACGTTCCTCATATTATTATATGGTAAAGAGGTTGTTATATCATCATATAGATCCAGAGAGCCCGAGAGGCCAAAGGTGATGTAAAGGCACAAGCGTGGGAGTGTAAGCGCGACAGGTTGTGGATTGGATTCCCATACAGAAAATTATTTTTTTATTATTTTCATTTCTTCGCTCTGGTAAGGACGCAAAGAAACGGTGTTGATTGCGCCTCTCACGCTATGCCTTCAAGATTCGACGGTGGAAGTAGGGAACGGAGGAATTATCTTAATGGGAGGGCAGTATCTTTACACTAGGCTTCTAGGTGCCCTCTGCCTACCATTTTATATGAAAAAAATATATAATTATATAATTCCAGGTAGTCCTGCCGGAACTGGCGATGCTACGTATAGCAGCTCATGAGGAAAGCGGTCGTCTCTTGGGGCACAGAGTGCTCCCAGTGCTAGGGCTCTGCCCTGGATACCGGCATGTAGGGCTCCGCACTGAGCTAGGGCTCCCTTTGCCAGCCAGCCTGTTGCTACACGTGCAAGTCAAGGTGAACCACAGTTATTATGTAAGGTTACTTAGGTGTATATTTGTTCATGATTTGTGGATAACATTCCTTTTATTGAAGTTTGGAGATTTATGAAAGTTTTATTGAGTTTGCTAATATATTTGCAAGTTGAAGTAAAGATTTTGGAAATAACTTTGATTGTTGTTTTAATATGAAATTAGATTTTATGGTTTTGTAGATTTATTATTTGAGTGGAAATTGAAGTGTTAGTACGCACAAACATATATTGGGTTTGATTGGCCTAAATTTATATATTTAACGGTTTCTAATCAACTGCAGGAAGCAATTGTAAAGTATATTTCTACTGTTTGATATTTCATCTCAAAGAAATCTATACGATACCTATACATT
>JAKRZM010000902.1:0-12509 GCA_036379175.1 Heliconius cydno galanthus | reverse complement strand
AAATAGTTTTTAAATACAAAGTTTAAGATATTTTTACTCACAGACGATAGAAAAACATAAAATATTTTAGGAGTGCTTGTAAAAACACTAAATATTTCAAATGTATCAAAAAAGCAGTAAAAATATATGTTTTAATAAGAATAGAGAATACCTTATCATTGATAAAAATTTACATACAATTTGTAAAAAAAAACGCAACGATTTTTTCTATAAGCTAAGCTTTCTAAGTATGCTGAGATGTAATCTATTCTTTTCTTTCTGTGTTTTCTTGATCCTTCTTGTTTTGTCTGCATTAAAAGTCTTTTTATTTTATAAACGCAACGATTTTAAAATCCCTCCAAAAATTAAAAATATTATTATAAGTTTTTTCGTTAAACGAACCCAATGAGTAAACAACTTAGTGAAAATCAAAGAGCTCAAATTGTGGCTCTATGCAAAGAAAAATATAGCTTTTCAAGAATTGCTAAAATCTTTGAAATAAACAAATCAACGGTGTCTAGGACATATAAAAAGTATAAAGAGCTTAATAATTTTGCTCATAAAGGCAAAAATGGTAGACCTATAAAGTTTTCTTTACCAGTTTACGATGTTTTGCTTTCAAAAAACAAAAAAAAATGCAAAATATTGTAGAGGAGAAATGCAAAATTAATGTTAGTCATACAACAATAAAAACTACTTTAATGACATTGATATTTTTGCTTTTTTTCCTCTTAAGAGTCCATTTTTGAGTCCCCGTCACATCACTGCTAGGTATCAGATATCCCAAAATTGGATAATGATATCAAAAGAACAACAAAAGATAATAATTTTTAGTGATGAGTCGAAGTTTAACTTGTTTTATTCTGATGAAAAGATGTCCGTTTGGCGTAAACCAGGTAAAGCCCTTGATCCCCGGAATTTAACACCTACAATAAAATATGGAGGGGGTGGTGTAATGGTATGAGGCTGTTTATTATATTACAATATAGGTAAACTTATATTTATAGACGGAAAGATGCATGCAGCGCAAAACCTGGTTTCTTCTACTGATCAAATGGGTCTTTTTGAATTTATCTTTCAACAAGATAACGATCCAAAACATACCTCAACGCTAGTAAAGAGGTTTTTGGGTGAAAAGAATATGAATGTTTTAAAGTGGTTAGATCAGTCACCTGATTTAACCCCTATTGAACATTTATGGGCTATTATTAAAGAAGCAATCAGCAAAAACCTCCTAAAAACTTAACTGATTTAAAGAAAAGAATCCTTGAGAAATGGAATCTAATTTCAGCAGAATTGTGTAAAAAACTGTCTTGGAGCTTTTTAAAACGAGTTTTAAGTGTTTTTAGATTAGGTGGAAAGCATACAAAGTTTTAAATAAAGTGTTGCGTTTTTATTAATTAATCGAGAAATTTACAGGTTAAATGAAGAAAAACTGTAACAAAAAAATGTTTCAAAGTACTTTTATTTACATTTTTAGCATATAAACAGATTTTTATTGTCAAATAAATCATTTACTGCTTTATGCTCTCTTTTTGCATCGTTGCGCTTCTTTACAAACTGTATAATTATCTTCAAATATTTAGTTTTTTGTTTTTCTTTCAGAACTCAAAACTAACAAAACCAAAAAAGTTGTTTATTTTAGTAAAAAAAAGCATCATTTTTTTAAATTTTCCACATAACTTCTAAAATCTTACAGAAAAACATAGTAATTAGCTCATGAAATGTTCTATGAGAATGTTTTTACATTAATTAGAAATGCAGTATTTATAATTTTTATACCGTTCTGATTCTTACGAAAGTGATGATATTTCGGCTCATGGCCACAATACACCCACATTGAAAAAAGAACAAAATAAAAAAATTGTTTAACAAAGGTTTATTTTGCATAGCTGTAAAAGATAGGTTATGTGCTTAGTTCGAGGTATTTGTGTCCCCAAATGAATTGTAGCAGATATTCATAATGTTCGTCTTGCTTTATACCATTTGCAGAGCGAACATACCTTTTCAATAATGATCAACAACCTTCTATCCATTGGGTATGAACATCAGGATCATCTGGATTTACAAAATTTCAAGAATGATTAACCGTCATATGTTCAATGCTCGTTAACTGTCTGAGTGCTGCATTGTATGCTCCCACTGGTCGGTCATAACATTTGTATTCGGGAGAATATTATCTTGAATTTCTTGTAGAATAGTAAATATGTTTCTACTATGTACTGGAAAGAGGAAAGCGTAGGTCTAATAATCTTTCTAACACTTAGTTTAAAATGTTTGAAAACACTGTCAACTCGAATAGATCTGAAAGTTGTACACGTTTTAGTACAGTTATAAACGTATCCATTGCTGATTTTGGCTCTCCAAACCAACTTCATCTGCTTTCCTGCATCACAAGTCGTACAAAAGGCAGTGTTTTTTATTAGTAAACTGCGTGCAATTTTTTAGCACGTAGTCTCGAAATTACTAAACGTCTTATTTAAAAATACTTCATTAATGTTAGTATGAAGAAATAAGTTCTTTCCATGGATTTCTGCAGGCTGTACAATTTCTTTTCTGCTTCTTCTCAACATTTAAAGNGCTATTTACGCGAGCGTGAGGCTAAAAGAAAAATAAATTTAACTATAACAGCCGTCGTCGCTGGGACACGCCCCGACTGCACCACTATGGCGACACTTGCTCAGAGTATTTTTATTTGAAACTTTAAATATACATATCGGAAGCCAAACGCCATTTACAATGTTCGCTTGATTTATCAAGGAAGCAACGCTTTAACAATCTTGTTGGTAATTTGTTATGGAAATAAATAATCTTTTCATTCCTGTTACATAACATGGGAATACATTTATTTGTGAAATAACTTATCTATTTGTATTATTGAAATTATGAAGATGTTTTCTATGGTAGAAACGATTGTTTCAGCGTTGAGCTCCGCCACTCAATACGCAGTCTCGGAGAGTCTTAACGCTAGATTTACTCTATATGGGTAAAAGTTGTCACACGGTGACCGTCGGTGTTATTCCCATTTGGAAAAATGTTTGAAAAATAAAATGAAAATTGGAGAACGGAGTGTCAGAGTGAATGAATGGAGGGAGAGAAAATAACAGCACTAACTCGAACTATTTTTTAGCTTCATGCTGATCCGGCACATAGTAGGGTCGCCAAAGGGAACCTAGGAACCTAGTGCTAAGACACTGTGTGCCCATTAAGACACTTCCGTTCCCCATTTTGCATCGAATTCTCGATACATTGCGTGTTGAATGGAAACTCAACGCTGCAGTTTGCCTTATAACTATACACAATAGTGAAATATTCCAATTAAACAAAGAAATTTGTCCAAAAATACCATCGACTTCGGTACAGCAATGGATATGGACCGTAGGCAATTTATAATTTATTTCTGGCGCACGCTACGGCTATTAGGACATCTTGATAGCTGTCTGTCGACTTCTTTCAACGTCTATTTAAAAGATGCTGGGATGAGTTGGGTATCAAAAATATACCGTATGGGGTATTAGATCAAAGTGAAAAAGGATAAAGATGAAATGTAAAATACTTTTTTTAGTAGTATTTTAATTGTGTTAAAATTGAAATATTTGGAAGATTTTGGATTTTTGATATTGTCTTAAGATTGATATTGATAAAAATAAGAAGCTTGACGCTTTTTTACATATATGCATCAGGGAAGGCAGAGAGAGGGAGAGTGTTACGACACTACCGACGGGTATACTAACCATACATACATGCTCTAAAAGTACCACTCTCCTTTTAGGTTTTGCCATACTCGGGTAAAAAAACATTTAATGATTAATCTGACGCTCAATCTACAATTACAAATATACATAGGTAATTCCAGCAAATATCTATTGTAATATATTGTACTATAACCGTTAATACAAAAAATATAAACACCAAAAAATGTCACGCCTTCGAATCCGGGGCGTGCACTGTTATTAATACATCAAAACACGACCATGAACACTCGACGCAATAACTCACTCCGATGTAATTTATACTTTGAAAATTAAAATGTTTCAATATACGTACGAATTTTATTTACTCAGATCAAAATAAAATTGACATCCGCTACTTTTAACGCTGTTATCCTCTTGTTATTTACTCCGTTTACCGCATATACCATGGTAAACGGAGAGAAACTACAAGAGTGTTAAGGTACTCCTACTTTAAGACATTACGTATTGAGTGACGGAACTGATCGCCGAACTTTCGCTTCAAGAACTGGTACTGAAATAATGTAAACACTTTGTTTTTAATTAAGACTAAATAGGTACCTACATATATATTTTTAAGCTGTATGTCTGTCACCCAAATAATAAAAGTTTTATCGTCATTTTCAACATAGTAACACATATTTATGTGTCTATGAACAACATCCAATGATGAGCAGGTGACATCATCATCATCTATCAACATGTAATTGGTACTCTTAGAACACCATAAACTAAGAACAGAACAGAACAGAGAAGCAATTTCAAAATTTTCTTCATTATTATATTCGTAACTTCCTCCATTATGTTTATCAGAAATTCCACCAAATCAGTATATTCATATTAATTCAAAACAAACTTATAACCTTTCACAGATCGCATAACAGCTCTACATAACGGTATTTAATAACGTCGCTTGTCTGTCAGTCTGTCACGTTGACGTGAAATTGCTTTACTCCTAAACAATAAACGAAATACTTGTTATAAATTCATTATCCTACATGTACATATGTTGGCATTTTACATTGTTTACGTATACGCGGGTAGGCAAAGGGAACCTGGGAATCTTGTTAAGACACTCCGTTCCCCAATAACAGCTGATTTCTTGACACTTTGCGTCAAGGGCGAGTAGAAATGAAACCTACAATCTGTCCAGTGTAGATTATATTATTATTTTACATGACACATTTTTCCCATATAACAAGATTATACTTTAAGAATTGAAATGAAATTAATTGATGTATAAAAAAACCTATATAAAAATGTGTAAAGAAATGTGACTTAGAGACACCCTCTCTTTTTGCTACCCTACAATCTCAGAACTCTAAAAATAACGGATTTTTAATAGTAAAGAGTTATATAAGTATCAATTATTTAAAGTAATTACTTTCTTTCCTTTGAAGAAATAAAAAAATGCATACCAAGCATATATGCACCTATAGCTAAAAAGTCTGTTTATTTTTTTATATTATTCTTATTATATGTATCTACACCTATAAATAACCAAAAGAGTTACGTCACTCAAAATATTTCAACAAAGTTCAAACTAAACTTTAAAATTAAACTTCATCTAAATATAACTCAGCCATAAAAACATCATATAAACAGTGCGTCAGTTGTCAGCACTCTCTCTCTCTCTCTCTCTCTGCACAGTGTGTACAACTTTTAATGTATGATTCGGCGGGACTGTGATTTGCATACGTTTACATAATCCAACTTGTTTTCAGAAACTTCACGGCTTTAACGCTGTGTTGATGCGCTGAGAATTATTGTGGAAATGAAATTGCTGAATTTATCGGATTTTTTGTGATTCCATATGTTAAGAGGAAAAGACGGAACCCTCATAGGATCGTTTGGTTACCCATCTGTTAATCTGTAGAATTAATTCGTGGTGTATTAATCTGAAAATAAAATCAAATATCCAGGTGTACTGTCAATTGAATTTCTGAAAATAATAGGCTTCTAGGTCAACGCAATCATAAGAAACGATCGTTTATACTTCGTTTTTTGCCGTATTTTCATACAAAAGTGGAAAATAGATTACCTTTACACTAGGTTCCCTGCCCTATGCGGGTTACAGCGTGAAGTTGAAAGAAAATGAGTTCATATAAAGTACGCCTGCAAATTTAAATTTGTTAATATTTATAAGTTGTATTTCCCGTTGAACTTGTACCTCGGTAGACGAGACCAACTCGCACTTGTTCGTGCTTTCTATGACAAAATGCAAGAACAGAAGAACCAGACTAACTTGATGAAATTACAAAGTCGATCATTGAAGGAAAGTCACGTAAAAGCTGAAAGACTCCCTATAGAGTATGTATGAAGAAATTTATGAGAATGTAGCGTAAGAGGTTTGTAACCAGTAACGATTGAGTTCTTTCACCATCTCTCACAAGAAAAGATGTGCTTAGACAAAAAATAAGTTGCAATATACATTTTTCTATAATTAATTTATTTCTAAATTACCTTTAAATAAATAAATAATTATCGGTGAACGTAATTATTACTTAAACAAAACTTAAAGAGCTTCACGTTTTTCAACAAAGAAGGGAATGTAGAGGCTGACGGAACCGAGTATTAATATTAAGACACTTATAATATTAAACACCCGCCCCGCCCACGCCCGCACCGCCTACACCAATACAAGAAGTTGCAGATGACTACGACGAGGATTTGGACGCGGACATACCAGATGCAAATGAACAAATGTCACTGGCCGCCATGTTGAAAAACGGGGACGACGACGATTATTATGACTACGAAGAATACTAGCATTACCTAATTACGTTCGTCGTATTACTTTATTTATAGTACTATATATAATGATAGGTTGCCAGCCTTAATCGAATAATAAAGCTATATAACGAACGAGGCAATGGCGACCGAATAATAGGCGGTATAACCTAAACGCCCAGTGGTATAACCATGTGGAAGAGGCTTCAACGGCCTTGGATGCAAAATACTTCCTAAAACGCTTGGTGCAGAAGGCAACGGGAAACCACTGCACTATTTTCCCTAGTAACCAACTTCACATGAATAAAGTCAATAAAATAATGGCCCCGAGTACCCGGCGTCCCTTTAATGGGACAGGGGTGCAAAGAATCCCCGGGTGGAAACCATTGAGAATAGCCACATGGAATGTGAGAAGTCTAAAGAGTCCAGACAAAATTTACAATATAAAGAACGAGATGACAAGATTAAACATCGATATTTTAGGAATTAGTGATGTAAGATGGAGGGGTTGCGGGAAGCATGACATAGACGAAGACCTTGTATTATATTACTCTGGCTCAGAAGAATCTTCAAATAAACACGGTGTCGGTATTATCTGCAATAGACGATTTAGTACATCTATAAACTTCGTTCCAAAGTCAAATCGTACCATGATGCTCCAAATTCAAGCTAAACCAAGAAACCTGAACATTATTCAAGTTTATGCACCTACTCAAGATGGCACAGACCGGGAAATGGAAATTTTCTATGAAGAAGTAGACCAGCTAATGAGAATCACTAAAAAACATGAAATCAATATGGTATTAGGTGACCTGAATGCCAAGGTGGGAGAGGGAGAGGTTCAGGGAGTTGTGGGAAAATATGGCCTGGGAAAACGCAATGACAGAGGTGACAGGTTTATTCAGTTTTGCCAAGAAAAGGACCTCGTCATTACAAATACTTTTTTCCAACTTCCACCAAGACGGCAATATACATGGACATCACCAGGACACACGCCTGATCGTATAGTCAGAAATCAGATTGATTTCATTACAATCAATAGCAGATTTAAGAACTGTATTAAAAGTGTAAAAACATATCCTGGGGCTGATATTAGATCGGACCACAATCCTGTTATTGCTGACATGTTATGCATACTCAAGAAAATACGAAAAAGGCAGAAGACCAGACCTAATATTGGAGCTATCAAAGATAGAGATGTAAGATATAGGGTAGAACATGATATTAACAGATGGGCTATGGATGAGGAGAGACAGATACCAAAAACTGTGGATGATATGTGGAAAGAATTAAAATCAAAATGTTGTGAAATCAATGAAAATTATTTTCGGCCTAAGAATTGGGTAAGCAAGCATATTTGGATGACAGACAAAATTTATAATCTTATGGAAGAAAGGAGACAATATAAAAACACTAATCTTGAGAAATATAACATCATAGATAAACAAATACGGAGAGAAGTGCGCTTCGCAAGAAACTCCTGCTACGAGAACAGATGTGAATATATAGAATATCTTAATAAAAAACACGACTCATTCAATTTGCATAAAGAAATTAAAGAAATGGTAGGACAGAAAACCAATAACCATCACCAGCTTTTGGATGATAACAATATACCAATTATTGAAATGGCCAAAAAGAAGGCTCTATGGGAACAATATATTCAAAGCTTATTTGCGGACAGCTCGAGGAAGCTTACAGTACATACATTAGAACATCTATGTAACCCTGACTACCCATTCTTAAAGGATGAAGTCGTAAAAATGCTTCGACGAGCTAAAAATGGAAAAGCCGTGGGGCCCGATAACGTTTTCATTGACGTTTTAAAACTTATTGATGAAGAACACGTCACAGTTTTGGTGAAAATCTTTAACCAAATTTACGACACCGGTCATATACCAGAGGATTGGCTGAAATCAACTTTTGTCGCGTTTCCCAAAAGTAAAACCGCACGAAAGTGTGGAGACTTTAGGCTGATCAGTGTCATGAGCCATGTCTTAAAACTTTTCTTATCACTTATTCATGAAAGAATAAGAATAAAATGTGATCAACAGCTTGGCGATACTCAATTCGGATTCAGAACTGGACTTGGCACGAGGGAAGCCTTATTTGCGTTGCAGGTTTTGGTGCAGAAGTGCAGAGATATGCAACAAGATGTTTTTCTTTGTTTTATAGATTACGAGAAAGCTTTCGATCGAGTAAAACACAGCCGCCTACTAGAAATTTTAAATAATATTGGACTGGACAAAAAAGACATCCGCATTATACAAAATCTGTACTGGAATCAAATTGCAACAGTCAGAGTAGAAGGAGAAGAAACTCATGAAATCAGCATCGAAAGAGGAGTTCGACAGGGATGTATTTTATCGCCTACTCTTTTTAACATCTACTCGGAAAGGATTATGACCGAAGCTCTTGAAGATTTATCATATGGTGTCAAAATCAACGGATACCGTATTAATAACTTGAGATATGCTGATGACACAGTCCTCATAGCTTCATCAGCGGCCGAACTACAAGAAATGGTAAATCGAGTTAACGAGAGCAGCGTCGAGGCGGGTCTGAAGATTAATGTCACTAAAACGAAATTCCTGACTATCTCCACTAAAGGTAACCCTCACTATACCTTATTTGTGGCAGGCCAAAGAGTCGAACAGGTGGATAAATTTAAATATCTAGGAACATGGTTAACACAGAAGTGGGACAGTGAAGTAGAAATAAAAACTCGTATTGAAATTGCCCGGAGTTCTTTTGAGAAGATGAAAAAGGTACTCTGTAACAAAAACATCAAAATCCCATTACGTGTACGTATGCTTCAAAACTACGTGTGGCCTATAGTTCTATACGGATGCGAGTCTTGGACTATTAGAGAGGATCTTAGAAAACGTATAGAAGCCTTTGAAATGTGGGCATATAGACGGGTTCTCAGGATTTCTTGGATAGATAAAATATCTAATGACGAAGTACTACGCCAAGTTGACCAAAAACGTAAGCTTTTGCAAACCGTTAAACAGCGTAAAGTTGCATATCTAGGGCATGTATGTAGACATGATCGATACAAACTTCTGCAAACTATAATAATGGGAAAAGTTTCTGGGAAAAGGAAAACCGGCGGTAGAAGAAAGTCATGGCTAAGGAACATCAAAGAATGGACTGGAATTAAAAACGCTGTAGATTTAATTCATTTGGCTAGGGACAGGACCAAGTATGCGAAGTTGACTGCCAACCTTCACTAGTTGGAGAGGCACTTTAAGAAGAAGAAGAAGAAGATTAAGACTTCATTTCCGTTTCCGGTCAACTTTTGTGACGTTGTGTATTGAATGGCAGAACTCAACGCCGCGCCCTTGTCTACCGGAGCAAGGAAAAAATAAATATAAATCAGCTACACGCTGTATCCCGCACACAGCAGGGTAGGCAGAGGGAACCCAGTGTTAAGACACTCCGTCCTTCACTTTCTGTCGAATTCTGGAGGCATTGCGTGTAATTCAGCGAACTTCCCCTCGGAAGTGTTTTAAGGTGAACGGAGTGTCTTAATACTGGGTTCCCAGGTTCCAATTGCCTACCATGTTTTGTGGAGGATACAGCATAAAGCAAAAAAAATAAAGGAAATAAAAAGGTTTATTTTGCGACAGTTGCATTTTACTGTAAAAAGAAATTTTAGATTAAAAATAAAAATAAATAGAAAAGATTTTAGCGCCATCTACCAACGTACTTGAGAAACGAAATAAAAAGTTACACTCCTACGGGAACTCCCTAGTTACTGATTGAGACGAAAGAGCGCGCTACTTTCTTACAATCATTCATTTTTTTCTTTCTTAATTTTTATAGAAATACTAGCGGACGCGCGCAGCTTCGCTTGCGTATTTAAGGGTGAATTCTAATAACCCATGAAACGTGTGTTCAATGAAATATTTTTAAGAGTCTAAATTTCAAATTTTATAAAAATCGGCGGCGATTTAAGAATTTTTCCATACAAACTTTCAACCCCTTATTTGCACCCTTAGGGGGTGAATTCTAGAAAACCATGGAACATGTGTTTAATTATATACGTTTAAGAGTCTAAATTTCAAATTTTATAAAAATTGGTGACGATTTAAAAGAAACCTATACAAACTATCAACCCCTTATTTGCACACTTAGGGGGAGAATTCTAGAAAACGAGGAAACACGTGTTCAATTAAATACTTTTAAAAATCTAAATTTCAAATTTTATAAAAATCGGTGCCGATTTAAATTTTTTTCCATACAAACTTTGAACCCCTATTTCACCCCTTTAGGGTTAAAATTTTTCAAAATCCCTTCTTAGTGGATGTCCAGATTACGAAAGTAAACTTTTGTCCAAATTTAACGTTTCTACGCACAGCGGTTACGGCTGTGCGTGCGTCTTACCTCAGTCAGTGAGGACAAGTCCTTTTATATATATAGATAGTTATAGTACAGACAACAATAGACCGCCGACACAGTATTTTCGGCACGGTATCAGCCTGTAAGAACATCGGTCGAGGGTTCGATTCCCACTTGGCCAATTAAATTATTTTCATGTTTTCGCTCTGGCAATAAGACAAAGCGTTCAGTTCCGCCACTCAAAAATACTGTGGCGTCAAAGAAATATATTATAAACATTTTTTAGCTTCACACTGTATCCCGTACAAAGTAGGTAGGCAAAGAGAACTGAGAACCTAGTGATTCACTTTCCATCGAATTCTGGAAGCGGTACTTTGCTTTATTACCGGAGCGAAGAAATGAAAATATTAAATATTTCATTTCCTCGAATCGAAATCGAACCCACAACCTCCCACGCTTACAATCACACTTTGAGGCCCTGCGCCACCACTGGACAGTGGGCTCAAATATAATATCAAATAAGTAAAAGATTTAGTAGAAATGGAGGATATTACGTCTCCCCATATAGCATAGATAATGGAGCAAATCGGACGTCTTTGTTAGCAGAAGTAGTTTCATCAGCTGTCGTTTATGGTATCTTAGAATGACCCTAATATTTCATATCGTGATAGCATTGAGATAACGAGCATTTCGAGATTAAGATCGAATGGTTCAGTGGTAATGTATTATTTTTTTAGCTTCACGTCTTCGGGGATACAGATCCCGTATGCAGCAGGGAAGGCGGAAGGAAGTAAGTATCCCGTTTTGAAGATATTGAGTGTTGAGTGGTGGAATTTAAGCCTGGAATTTGTTTGTTAATGTCTCTAAATTTATGCTATGCATGGGAGATGTCTTAACACTAAATTCACTGTGTACTCTTACTACTTCGAACTCTTTGCCCAGTTGCCAGAGCGAGGAAATTTCTTGATTATTTTTGAAGATTTTCTTGATTGGCATTGATTGCTTTGAAGATTTTCTTTATTGGCATTGATTGCTTTGAAGATTTTCTTGATTGGCATTCGAACCCACAACCTGTCGCGTTTACAATAACACGCTTGTGCGCGCCACCACTGGCCTCATGTAGACCCAATCACAGTTACTAATATCGAACCCACTATTAATACTTCACCAATATAATAAAAGTAATTACTGGATATGAATGCAATGAATACGACGTTATTTCATATCCACACAATATAAAAAAATCCTAGAGCCAATCTGGGTCAGATACGTTCGGCCAATACTAATGACTACTTACTGGTGGACATTATAAAAGACTGTTTGTATGTAGGTACTGGGGAAGTCGATTCAGGTGAACTTCCAAAATGGAGTCTTTCTTGGTATAAACCAGAATAACTAATAGATTAATGAGATTTCTTTTTAAGCCTAAATCTAGCTTAACCTTTAAGTATGGACGTCGGGTCTCACAGACCCATCTAGGTCTACGAATTCTACAAATCGGCCACTTCTCGGTGACCTCTGCCACTGAGTCGCTGAGTACCTTTCGTATTAATTACAAAATGAATGTAGATAGCAGTGGTTGTGTCTCTGGGTTCAAAACACGTGAGTATTTACCTTTCCAAACGGGGCCTGGGTCTGTCAGACACGACGTCCATGTTTCCCATACATAATGATTTCAAAACACCATATATTTTTATAATATTACAAAAGATACTTTAATATTTT
>JAKRZM010000900.1:565941-584623 GCA_036379175.1 Heliconius cydno galanthus | reverse complement strand
TTAGTATAGTTTCTATTATTGTATGCTCTTGAAAAAAAAACATAATTAATTGAAATCACAAAGATGATTTGAATTTAGGGGAAGGTGGAGAATGGTTATTCGAGTATGTTACCTAGGCTACTACACTCAATTATCCATGTCGATATGATAATATTATAATTATTTATATTATTATAACAATTTAAATCAAAATTAAATTAAAAAACAAACCATCATAAGGTATCCCTTTACCATATTATCATAATAATTTAAAAAATTAAAGGAAACCTCTACGCCTGTCACGTCTAAATGGACCAAAATAAAGAAAACACTATAATTTTTCCTAGAAACAACGACATTTATATCAATATTTATATCCCAATATCTTTTGTCCTTAATATGTAATCTTATCCCATTACATAGACGTTATGAAATAACAAAACCTGACTTCCGCGGATCGGAACGAGGAAAACGTTCATTTGAAGGGACACTTTGAGTGATGGGTGACCCTATTAAGAGGCTGGGTCAACTAGTCGACGCATTCGGACGTATGTGGAAACCAGATTAAGAAAAGCTCTTTGGGTCGCAAAAGCTGGAAAATCTGAAGGAAGGAAGGTCCATGAGTATTGGGGTCCGAAGGTCAACGATGTTGGACAGTGGGCATTACGCGGTTGAGAAAACAGACTTAATATGATAGACAGGACTATTTCGATTTATCTATGTCGAGAAGAGATTGACTTGTTCTATATAATATTTTTTCTCATAAATAGAACATTTCTATATTGGAGTGATTTAAGGCTTAATATAATATATAGATATACTTTTGATATTTATTTACTAAAATTAACGATATTTTAAATTAATTTCCCGAATGTATGTTATATATTATTATAAGGAACCTGATTATATTCTACATAAGTACATAAATATATAACATCAAAACATAAACACGAAACGCCATGAAAAGTTATTAAATTATATAAACTCTATTATTTGAAGCGACTAATCCTATAATAATAATTGAATTGCATTACATTAATGAATTTTGTTTTTCGAAACACGAGCTTGTCTTTTAATACCGTTTATGTAACTACGTAGCCATCGTCTCTTACTAAGACAGCATGTGACTGTAAACGTTGTGAGTGTAGGTTCGATTACCTGAAGTAGGAAATGAAAATTGTGTGTTATCATCAAGCCTGATTGTGTGAAGGGAGTGAAGCATTGCTGCCGTTTAAGGTGTTGTACGCTTGCCTAATAAATACTTATTCAGTCTATTTCTTCTCCGTTTTATCATAGATAATTCTGTCTTTTTTATTTTTTTTTCTCTCTGGTTTGGGCATTGGCAAAACGCGTTGAGTGGTACTACTCAACAGGCAATTTCTCCAAAATTCGGCAAAGAATGGAGAACGGATTGTCAAACACTCTGCCACATGCGGGATAAAACGGGAAGTGAAAAGAAAAAAAGTATATCATTGGAAATACTGATACGGAACTCTCTGTGCAAATGAAGTGGCGTTTCTTTCATACGTTAGGAATTTCCACAGTGTACGAATGGCGTGAAGCTTAATTCTTAGAGGTTCTATAGTAAAAAGTGGCAGAGGGAATTACGAGTAGGTTGTACAATTTGAACAAACCCCCCCCACACAATGTATACATAGACTCATCTTTGACTAACCTTCTGGCTCCTTTCTCAATTGACTTCAAAGCCTGTTATTGGTACTTGGCAGAGCCAAAATAGTCTCAAATTCGAACGAAGAGAAGAAAATCGGAATCGAAGACGGACTCAGTCGATATTTTCATAAGCGCAAGTGATCCTAAAATGAAAGGCAACTATGAAACTAAAACTTTTTCATAAGCTTGGTTTCAATTATCATAAACCTATGTTAGCATTTGGATCAAAATGAACGTTTTTTACTACAAGGCGTTCATATTTTACGGTATTTTTATTTGTTTCTTCCTAAATGTGTACAGTTGGATCCTTTGTTTCTTATGTTTTGTCATACTATATTTTTTATTTCTACTGTTTTATTATATAAGGAAATGTACAATTTATGCTCTATGATTCCAAAATAAATATAGAAGATCGATTGATTTGAGATGAAGCATTGTTCCTCGTCACCAAGAAAATATTTAGTGCTTTTAAGTTTCATTGTTGAAACAACTACTTAAAAACTGCCATTACTTTGCACTTGCAAGTACTATTTTTACTTCAACTTGCTTATAACAGGGTAGGTAGAGGGAACCTAATATAAAAATATTCCTTTTTAACTTTTGAGATATTTCGTTTGCAGATAAGTATGGAAAGGACAAGGCGAGCAGGTCACCTGATGGTGATCACCATCGCCTACGACAAATGCAACACTAGAGGAGCTACAGGTGCACCGGCCTAGATAGATTAAAATATATTATTGCAGCATTTTTTGTCTAGCCTAGCTTAGAAGCCTAATAAGTAAGGACTTAGTACTTAGTAGTTTTACGTAACTATTAAGTTAATAGAATAATTGTTACTAGAGATCAAATAATTTTATTCAAAATAAGAAGTTACATTTAATTTATTGGACGTCAAATAATTAACCACCAGTTCACTAAATTTAATTAATCAAATCTGAGTAGAACTTGTCCAAGAAACCCAGCGAGAAACCTTCAAATATGGAAACTTTACTTATTTATACCTACATAAAAAAATGAAAATATGCCTTTGTCCAATCTTAAAAAATCAATTATACGCTAGAGTCCTAAACAAGGGTACCTAATATTATACTTTCATAAAAGAAATTTCCGACGTATTCATCCGCTTTGCCTTGCCATATTCGAATTTCTCCAGGGATATCACTCAGTTCAAAGTGGACTCATTCTTGCCACTGAAAATTTAATAGCACGCATTGCTTACTGTCTACTGTGTGAGGTTTACTTCACTATGATGGTTGTGGTGGGATGAGGAAATCTTAAAGATCAAAGGTTTGTGTTTTGTTTCTCGCATCTTGCGTGCTTTTCAGGAGCAAAGTAAAAAGGAAACACGCTTTTTCACGCATGCTGGGTAGGCAGAGGAAATTTGTTGAGTAGCGGAACTTAATGCCATAATTACATCAAATCGCAGAAACGAGAATATTTTTTGGTGGGTTCGGTTCCCATTCGAAGAAAGAATTACTTTCAATTCCCCAGTCCGGCAAATTTTTTTTAAGCAACGTATACCTATAATAGAAGACATGTTTCGATGTCGGAAATTAATGTAAATCTTTAATTATTAATTCTATAAATACAAATAAGACGAATAAAAATGAAATAATATAGTTATATCAAAATACTGAAAACAAAACGGCAACCTAAAAAAACTATATATTTTTATGAGGAACCTAGTGTTTAAACACTTTCCGCCAAATATTGAGGCATTGTGAGTTGAGTGGACGAAATGAAAAAAATAATAAATTGTATTTCATTTTCACATTTCCCCAAATGAGGATTGAATCCACTTACACCGTCGCCTACAGTCATACAGACGCCTGGCGCGACGACAGCCTCCATACATTGAATATTCCAAACACCACATAAAATCACATAAATGCCACACATACCAACAAACACAACAATACCAAAAACAACAACCCACCAGCTAAAATTTAATAAGCCAGTGCTAGTGGCGACATCTGTCCAAATAAACGTGTACTATGCAAAATTCATAAAACGCTTAATACTTAGCAGTACGTACTTGGACCGTCTGTATACGTCTTTATGACGCGCCGGGACAGAATCCAAAATTAGAATTTACCCAATTTAGCTTCTTTATTACTAGCTGCCTCCAGTGGGGGAGGAGTGGGGTAGCCCTGTAGTATTCTCATGACAATATCTTTTTAATATCTGCGTTATTATATATAGGGTATTTGTTGTTTTTTTTTTTAATTCACGCTGTATCCCGATGCTAGGCAGAGGGGACCTGGGAACCTATTGTTAATACACTCTGGCCCCCATTAAGATATTTGCATTTTCCACTTACTGCTGAATTCTCCAGACATGTTGTTTGGCGGGACTCAACGCCATGCTTTGCCTCGTTACTCGTTAGGAAGTGAATATATAAAATATTTATTTCCTTTCCCTGTTTTTAAATTGTAGTGATAAATCACTTTATTTTCTAACTTGTGAAAAATCTCAATACAAAATTTAAAAAATAAATAAATTTTGTATATGAAGAATCATCAAAATCATGTCATAATTGACCAAGGAAGGAATGCATATAGAACCAAAAAAAGAAAAAAAAATAGAGTCGAATCGACAACCTACTCCAATTGAAGTCGGTCAAAAATAATAATAAATCACTATTCACTACACCTAAATAGAAAAAGAGTTAAATAAGAAACAAACAAAGCTATCATCAAATATATTAAAAAAAACTTAATAGGTTAGGAAATTTAATTAAGTTTAATTAAATTTCATCCCATAACTTCTAGGTAAGGTTTATGCTTCCCATAATAAAACGGTACCATATTGTATACCAAATAAAGGGAAATATATAAATTCAAAGGACTTTATTCACTGTGTCTCATGATTTTTATAGCATTATTATTAAAGGGCCCTACATAAAGTTGGGTTTTTATGACAGAGTGCCTACCAGATCGGGTTCCCAGATTTATATTCCATTAGCCTGGCGTTCGTGCTGGAGGAACATTTTGTTTTAAGCTTAGACTTCTGTGAGTGCCCAATTTGTACAATACTAGTTCTTTTTCCATATTTCTATTGTATCTCGGGTATATTAGGGTAAGTAGAGGGAACCTAATGTACAAATGTTTGTTAATAAATAATTACCCAATAATGTCAGGGCTGGCTTCATTTGTCTCTCAAAAAATTATAAAATTAAATCTTACTCTCTTTTACGTCCAAAATACTAACGAAAGTTTAGTAAACGATTATTTAAACGGCGTTGAAATATTATATACTCGTACTTATAAGTGTTAATATTTTCCAGATAATAGCGACTATCTGGTAAATAATATACCTATATTTTTTCAAATTTAACTGGAAATAGATCTTGAGGCCAGTCGTAACGCAGGAGCGCAAACGTGTGACTGTAAACGTAACGGGTTGTGGATTCGATTCCCATTGTAGAAAATAATAATTAATTTACTTATTTAGATAGTAGATAGTTTCGACTTTATTTAGTCATCTTATATAATAAAAAAAATCATATAAGTCATTTTCAATTAAGATCCATGATATTTCAAGGAAGAAGAATTCTATTTATTTAGAGAGAGAGAGAGAGATTTAAAATATCTTATATTTTAACTTAACCAATAAAAATAAATTAAATTCACTGTAATAAAACTCCCAGTGGAAATACTGTATAAACACTAAAGTAACCTATTCGATATACCAATCGATCTCGGTCTTGCCAAAGGTTTCTAGTAGTTTATTTGTCGGGCTTCTTTGCCCCTTGCAGTCAACTCGAGATTGTGTCACTGAGGGAACCTAATGGAATAGTGTGATCGAACGCCAGCGCAAACACGCTTTAATTCACGTGTTTCTGAAAAATAGGGTATCGGGTCTTAGAAGTGTTTGGAAATACCGGTAATGTATTTTTAGATATTTTTCTTGTGTACATTTTACGAAAATTATGTGTAAAATAGTATATAATGTACACAAGTACTAAATCTAATGTGTTATTAATGGCAAATCTTTAAAATGCGCTTTGTATTATTACTAAAGCGGGGAAATTTCAATTATTTTTGATGGGAATCGAACCTACGACCATCGCGTTTACAAGTTGATGCTCCTGACATAGCCTCGTGTTCGGGTTTGTTTAGTATATTTTTTATTATTTAATTAGATTAAGGAAGACAAGGGTAAACGGTTTCAGGTGGTCATTTCGGTAGAGGCTTTTTAAATAATTTATTTTAAAGCTTTTGTGCAATTTAAATTTTTTACTACATTATTTATGGAAAAGGTTAAAATTGTCTTTTTTTATTCGCACAAAAAAAATTATTAAAAAATGCTGGTTAATTAATTAAATAATTAGATTTTCTATTTCGACCATAAAATGGTAATATTCTACATTATGACATGCAGCCAATGCTCCCTTGGGCGTTCAGGGTTCCTAACTCCAGAAACCAATAGAAAGGCACTTGCTGCTAAAATAATTCCATGTTAATAGTATATTTATTAGGCTATTGCATTGTTTTACCTAAAAAATATCTCAATTTTGCTAACCAAATACGTAAATCGTTATCCTCCTATTCCTATAGAATGACTGAAGTACCCAGAATGGCATCATATCGTACAACAATACCCCAAATAGCTCGGCAATTCTACCGCATTGGTTCCCTCCTATTTTTCGGATAAAACTAATTTTGTGCTTTGTTGACTTCCCTTGTGTTACATTTTTTATTTGATTTCGAGCCTGCGTTTCAGTGATAAGGGCCGAACTGTTGTTGTGTTGACAATTACTTTTATGCCACCTAGATTTTACGATCAAAAACTAAATATTGTGACTAAATTCTCCTTATAAATATCTCTTTATTCTTGCAGCATCAGCCCCGTGATCAAATGGAAATAGTATATGACATATGACATAAGAGCATGGGGTAACTTTTATAAGAATAAAATTAAGTATGGCAGCTTTCTTCGTTAAATGGACTATCCAATAAAGAAATATTGATAGATACATCGAGGGCAGTCGTGTCGCAGGGTCACAACTAGTGGGATTGTAAACACAGGCTGTGGGTTCGATTCCCATTCGAGGACATGAAATATTTAATTTTTCCACTTCACTACTCTGGCGCCAAGGCAAAACGCGGCGTTGAGTTCCGCTATTCAATACGAAATGCCTCCAGAATTCTGTGAAAAATGGAGAACGAGAGTATCTTAATACTAGTTTCCCTCTATCTCACCCTCTATCTTATTGTGTGTGGAATACAGCGAGAAACTGAAGTAAAAATTAAATAAAGCAATATTTTTTCAATTTGATCCAATACTTCCCGAGGATTCTTAGAATTTATAATATCAATATTAATATTATTATTATAAACGAAAATGTAGGTATGTTACAACTAAACTAAAACTATTTTAGGTACTCATTCCACAAACTTAACCCAGCTAACTTCTTTTTGCCTTAAGCGATTAAAAGGAACAATCATCTCATACAGTTGCCTTTTAGAAACGATCTAACTGAACGTGAAGTGTTTCAATTTCTAATTAATGATTTTTCGCTTTGAGTTTGTCTGGTTTTTCTTTTTCTTGTACGTTTGATTCTCTATGTGTAGAAGAATGTGTACTATATATCAAAAGAAGAAGCAAGAATAAGCGAAACAGTTGTGGTATAGGGGCACAAGCGAGCGACTGTAAAGGGTTATAGGTTCGATACCCTCTCGGGGAATGAAATATTTTTTTTTTTTTCATTTTATTTTATTTCACATAACTTATTCAAATGTACTCATATTAACATTTCTTTTACTATAAACTCANTACAGTTGCCTTTTAGAAACGATCTAACTGAACGTGAAGTGTTTCAATTTCTAATTAATGATTTTTCGCTTTGAGTTTGTCTGGTTTTTCTTTTTCTTGTACGTTTGATTCTCTATGTGTAGAAGAATGTGTACTATATATCAAAAGAAGAAGCAAGAATAAGCGAAACAGTTGTGGTATAGGGGCACAAGCGTGCGACTGTAAAGGGTTATAGGTTCGATACCCTCTCGGGGAATGAAATATTTTTTTTTTTTTCATTTCATTTTATTTCACACGACTTATTCAAATGTACTCATGTTAACATTTCTTTTACTATAAACTCATAATGAAAACTACCTATTGCTAACACAAGTAATAGCGGAATATCTAAAAAAAACACCTTCTTCGTTGTTTAAGCTAAAATATCCTAATGTCAAGATATTCTGTTGTTATTATTCTACCTGAATTTGAGACATAACTTGTTAAATGGTGGAACTTAACACCGCAAAGTAATCATTTAAAAAATAATCTAGCTATCGGCTTACAACTTAAACTATTAAAAGCAGCAAGAGTCCAACATAATTAAAGAATATTTGTATAGACAATGAACCTCGCATACCGAATTTTAATCTAAAACGCCGCTTTAGATTTGTGTCGGTCTCGTACGTGGTACGAATAAATAGCCCGAAGGAACCCTTTGTAAATTCTACTTAATAAAATTTCCCGTACAAATTGGATTGATCTTGCCTTCCCTTCTAATTGTTTTAACCAACCCACCATTTGTTTTTAATGGGATTACTTAATTTGTTAAAGAACTTGCGATTGTTCTTTTTAAAAATCAAGTTCTTTTTTGAATTTGATGAACGTTCAGCTTGGTTGTTTTCCTTTTTCTTGTAGGAAGTAATTTATTTGTTCACTCGAGTCGATAAATTAAGGTATTTTTATAAATTATAAGTATTTATGTATTACAAAAATCCTGATTATGTAATTATTATACCCTTTAATAAAACAGAACGCGTCGTTGAGTTCCACCAATTAACGAGAAATGTCTACGAAAGTAATATTCGATTGAAAATTGGGCGGAAAGTGGGGAACTAAATATCTTAACACTTCCTTTTCCTTCTTTTCCTTTAGCTATCCTCTTATACAAGAACAAACGATGTTCCATTTTTTTAATTTATAATTTTAACGCTATAATAGAAATTTTATACAAAATGATATGTATTTATACAAATAAATAAAGAAAATAAGAATGACTTTAATAAAAAAATATATTTTTAATATATTCTCGTCTTGCTTGTTTTGAACTCATCTGTGCAAACAATAAATAAAATTCATCATTTCCATATTTGTGACTGCAATATATTAAGAGAAATAGAACTAAAAAAAAAGAAAAAAGGCCATTGACGCCATTATGGCTCATGGACAAACTGTAAATATGTTGACTGTTACGAGTTCGATTCCCATAGGGGGAACGTAATATTTTCATTTCCTCTCTCTAATAATAAGACAAGATGCAATGTGGAATTCCACTGTGTGGAGAACGGAGTGCCTTAACACATCCAACCCTCTGTTACGCGGCTATATACGGGATACAGTGCTATTTCATTTTTTACTAGAAAAAACAAACATTTCCCCAGATATTCTCCAAGAGCTAGACTTTCTTAAACTGCTGGAGCATATGAAAAGCAGGTCACGTACGCGTCACTCACAGTCACAAACTGATGGTCGTCGTGTGCACTCACGTTATTGAGTTCCCAGCCAGACATATTTACTCGCTTCTTTTACTATTAATATAAGAAAGTATGTTTTTCTTGAAAACTCTTTTTTAAATATAATATGAATTGGGAAATAGAATTCTAGTATTTTTTTCTTTATATGTATACTTTATATTATACAACTGGAGAGTTTATTTGGTAGAACGTGCTAATCTCAGAAACTATTGATATAAGTTGAAAAAATGATATTTAGTTATTTATATATAAAATTCAAATTCAATTTCAAAATATTTTTTATTCAAATAGACTATTGAATCATCGAATGAACATATAAAAAAACTACCACCGACTCGGAAGGCAATTTTGCTGAGAAGAGCCGGCAAGAAACTCACCAGTTGCTCTTATCAACTAGGGGCACAAGCGTATATATAATAAATGCGACAGGTTATGGGTTCGATTCAAATTGGGAGAAATAAAATATTTCATATTTTCATTTCTTACGTTGAGTTCCTCCAGAATGCCTCCAGAATTCAGCGGAAAATGGGGAGCGGAGTCTCTTAACTCTAGACTCTCTGCCTAGTGAAATGTACCTTAATGCCTACTTATTTTTAGTGTCTAAAATTTATTTAGACATTAAACAAGGTAAGTGAAACAAAGCTTTATTCAGTTAAATTTGATAGCATGTCCTATTATATGATATTAATGTCAACCCCTACGCGCTACTAAAACGTATTCGCCCTACTATCCTAAAAGATAATGTAAATTGCCAACATTTGGCCCCCCGATGTAACGTTCACGCGATAGCTAGTACTAACTACGAGTTAAATTTAATAACTTACACTTAAACATTTCTATGTTAAAATGTAATACAAATTAGTTAGGTTTTGGTGGAAAATGTTATCGTAATAGCAATATATATATATATATATAGAAAATATAATATGTAATACTATTCTACTTTTACAATTAAAGCTAATATGATTCAAAATACTGGTCAAGTGCGAGTCGGAATCATCCATTGAGGGTTCTGCACTACTTCGAGTATATTATGTATGTTATGGGAACGTTAATTATAAAAATTGAAAAATTGAAATTGTCAGGACTATGAAATGTACTACAAACATATATGAATTTGTAATGTTTCGTTTGTAATTTCTTGTCAAATTTCAAAATTGTAGGTCCATAGGAATTGACGACGCAGCGAAATTTACCAAAAGAAACTTTGATTATGTTGACAAACAGTTTTACTGTACTTCAAAGGACTGGAGATCTGGATATTTAATATATATCTCAGCTTTACACCTCAACAGGATCCTGAGAAAAGTGGTTGTGACGGTTGGACAGATTATACAGACAAAAAATTGATCCAAAATGAGTTCTTTTTTTTACTTTTTAGATACGGATCCCTAAAATTAATATATGTTAATTGTCCATACAATCTTAGATTATTTAGCTTTTGATAATATTTTTTTGGCAATATTAAATGACGCTTCAGTTATGAACTGTTACCTGGTCAAGCAGTCAGAAGAAGTGCTTCTACGCCCGTTGCAGTAGCATAACGTCTGGCTTCATCTCTACACAATTGTTGTAACTAGACGCAGGCTGTAACTAACCTAGTGTTACGACACTCCGTTCTCTTGACGATTTCTGTTCCCCCCAACCTGACTCGTAATTCAACGCCGCACTTTGCCTCGCTTACAAAGCGAGGAAATGAAAATGTTAAATATTTAATTTCCTCGAGTAGGAAACAACCCCCAACCTGTCGCGTTTACGGTCACACTAAGTGCCGTTCCCACTGACTTCTTTTCAGTTTATTTTAATAATATATTAAAAAAAAAAGGAAAAATATTAAAATAAAATATCTAAATTTTAACTATTAATATAACATCGCGATACAACCCCCATTCCACACGCAGCACACGTCCGAATGTTATGCGGTTAGCATCTGTTCGCGACTGGTACGTGACTGACAAATTTTAATTGTCAGTCTAAACTCCTATCTAATAAGATTTTGAAGTGAAATTTAGGTTATTGTTTTAATTAGTGTTATCTTATTATTAATTTTAATTAATTATATTAGATAGGATTTGTGGTAATTTTAGAGGCGAAGCGTGTGCTTGTAAACGCGACAAGTTGTGGAGTCGACTCCCAGTCAGTCAGCCAGAATTAACGGTAACGAGCTAAACTGGTAACGAGGTAAAGCGCGGTCTTATTACTAAAGCTAGGAAATGAAAATATTTCCCCCAAGTGGCGATTGAATCCATAACCCTCCCATTTAAAAAAAAACGCTGCGCCGCTGCGTTACGACGGTCTACTATAAATATATATTCAATCTCAAAAATAAATTAGACATTCTCACTACTGAGCTACATTGGTGTAATGAGCTTTTTATTAAAAACTCTATTATTTCTTGAACAATAAAATCCAAGGAAATATTGATTAAAATTATTTCTAATAAATAACAAGCTGTATAGTAAAGTTAAAATATCAAAACTTTTTCCATTTAGTTCACAACGATGCATTATGTTTGCTTTGACCGAGCGAAACTTGCAAGTTCAGTTTAAAATCTAAATTACATACGTTTATCAGTATAGTAGTTTTCTGTTTCAAGTTTGCTTAGTGTACAATATTATAAGATTGTATTTTTTTTATTTTGACTCCAATATCGATATATTGAAGCATCGTGGTACAGTGGGACACCGTCTCGATGTTGATGTGATGGTTATGGGTTCAATCGTCAATGGAAGAATGCCTCTTTATTTTTGAGTTTCACGCTAGAGCATGAAGTTCAGGAGTCGTAGCCCGGAACTTCTTTTCCGTGGACTATAAAATTTTGTTTATTTTTTAGTCTTATAGGAATATACGTACTGGCTTTAAAGTTTGAATAAGCAACTTCAACAAACAAACAATATAAATATAGACACATTATAGCGCCATCATATTATATACATAAACAGACTACTTATTCATAATAAAGTTAACGAATAATAAAATGAATATATAATTTAGTAATATAAAAAAGAAAATATTCTTTTAAGAAACATAAAGTAAAACGTCTCTATAGAAATCATTCAAAGGTTTTATACATTTACGAATCCGCTTATCGGCACTCTACATACTTGCCTTGGAAAGAAATTGTTTTCCGTATATTCAGTAATAATGTTTAGTACTTGAATATATCTTGGAAATATTATTAATTAGATACTCCTATAATATGTATCCACGTTGTACACACATAGCAAGATAGGCAGAGGGAACCTGGGATCCTAGTCTAAAAATATTCCGTTCTCCATTATGAGACTTTCGTGCCTCCTTCCGCCGAATTCTGTAAGTGGCGGGATCCAACGCTCCAGCACACAGCAGGGTCGGCAGAAGAAACCTAGTGTGGACACCCCGTTCCCCACTATAAATTTATAATAAAACTCAAATTTACATAAAATGACTCAAATTGACCAATAAGTACTATTTTATAGATAAGTAGTACTATAATAGGTTCTTTTTTTTAGGCTTACGCTGGGATACAGAAGAGTAGGCAAAAGGAATTAACCTGCCGGACCTGGAACCCTACCCTGCTATATGAAGAATAAATCCGAATACTATAAAAAAAGAATCATATTAATATTTTACTGAAACTTATTATCTCTTAGTAACCTACAGTATACCAGCGGAAAAGTATTTAGAAATGAGAAAAGTTTATAGCGAAGTCCGATTACACATTTAAGACTTTTCCATTAATTTTTAAGGAAAATATTGTTTTTTCGTAAATGTGGAAAACATTTTGAAAATAAAAAAAAAACAATGAATAACATTATCTATCCAATTAATAATTCTAAACAATTTTCTTGGGTGTAGCAAATTTGTAAAAATACATATAGATAAATATCTAGATAGATAGAGATACTAACGACATAAAAAAAATATATCAAGTATATAAAAATTCTACGTAGCTTGATGAGATCTATGGTTAAACGGTGAAAGCGCTTGGACCCTTGAGAGTTCTCTGGAGAGTGGAATGTTTTAACACTAGTCTCCCTCTACCTACTACAGCTACNGGACCCTTGAGAGTTCTCTGGAGAGTGGAATGTTTTAACACTAGTCTCCCTCTGCCTACTACAGCTACATGCGGGATACAGCGTAAAATTGAAAAAAAAAATCAAGACAAAACTGTCGCACACTGTGAAGTCTTCCTAAAATCCCACTTCAATTATTGAAATCAAAAAAATATTAAATCAAATAAATAAATATATAAATAATAATGAAATCAAAGAAAAATTAAATTTTCGTTTTGTTTATAGTACGAGTATACGGTGGCGGAGTCGCTACGTGATATGGATGACGATAAAAATGTCAAGAAGTTTGCTTCAGCCATGTTTCCTGAAGAATTTTACGATCGGCCATTTTATTTATTAGATTTTATGTTAGTAGATGAGACGAGGCTGTACTTTATTATTAAATGATGAATTTATAACTGTTTTATTAAGACTAAATATATAAGAGTTGTAATTTTGTAGAGATTTAAAAATTTGGGTCGCGTAGGTATAGGGAACCTAATGTTAAGACACTCCGTGCCCCATTTTACGCTGAATTCTGGAGGTATTGCGTGATGAGTGGCGTAACTCAACGACGCTAGTGCGAAGAAATGAAAATATAAATTTCATCGAACCCACAACCAGTTTCGTTTATAGTCACATACGAGTACTTATGCCTCAATCAAATAAAATACTGGTTAATTTCAACATAATATATTCCGACATTTCAGTTGAAAATTAACTTTTGCGGTACAAAGCGTTAAGACATTACCAACCAAGCGCTCAGAGCTTTAAGGCATGAACCTCTTAATTTGAACCTACCCCCAATTCTAATTGCGACGTGTACGCCACTCTGCACCGCCTCTCGCTCCTTAAATAGAAGCTCTTGAGAATTCAAGTATAGGATATATTGGTGAGATAAAGCGAATTAAGGCAAATAGTTTTTAAAGAATCAATTGTTCTGTTTTTTTCTTTGTTCCAACGGAGATTTTTTTAAATACCCATAATATAATATAACTTTCGGCGCGCCAATCTCTCTGGCTACAGCGTTATCAATAAAATATGAAGCTTCAAAATAAAATCTCCGGAATCGAATCCTAAACCTTACCAAGACTTACACGTTCTGAAACATGAAAACGTATGAAATAACGTAACTAACCTATTCACTAGATATTACCTACACTTGTATACGAATTTGGGCGCTTGTATCAGGCCGCGGGTATCTTCAGCTTGCTTCACAATTTTTCCTAGAGAAACAAGCTTACTTTTGCTTGTTAACATTTTAATTTTAAATCTCACAATCAAAAACTTAAATCGCTTCCGTTTCCTTATATAATGTGCCCGCGGACTTACAAGTGACAAAGCAATGAATTGAATACCACTTCAATATGGTGTGAAATTCTATTTATATTTTTATTTTTTATTAATTAAATTTTATTATTTAAATAAACAATCAATTAAAATAGTAGACTAGACAACATATCCATACATTAATTTTGCATTTCTGCTCAATTTTCTCTTATTAAGTAGCGGAACTTAACGCCACGTTCTGTCTTAGCAACGCAAAAAAATTGAATTTATATAAATATGATCCTTGATGGAGGATTTTGCTCATAGCCATCGCATCATCAGTCAGTCACTGTATCTCTGAGCCATACGTTACCTTCATTATTATTCGGCGTAAAGTGGGAAACGGAAATGTCTTACTGGAGAATGGAGTGTATTAACACTAGACTTGACTGTCGAAACACTGCATCACGACGACCACACCTTACTGGAAGTTGCTATATACAATGATATAATATATTTTCAATATATACAGAAAAGAGACTTTTACACATTTTAAAATAATAATATTTAACTCTCCAGTCCATTACTCTTATATGGATTCGGCTTATAAAATTTCGATATCAAAATTTTAATATAAAGTAAATACACATTAAATCCTTTGGCGGAGAGATTTCGTTTTGAACTTTGATTGATCAAGTTTATAATGGTTTTGTTCTTGTTGGAGATTATCTTAACCGCTCTCGTTGTAGTCTAAGAGCATGCGTCTTAAATTAACTGTTATAAGGTTCATATGGTTTAAATATTCTATATATATGTAAACACAAATATACATATGACTACACAGGCCGTTCGTCCTTTGTGAGTTCGATTCCCACCTCGCTGTAATAATAAGACAATGCGTGTTGTGCGGCGTTAAGTTCCGCTATTCAATATGCAAGATCGCGAAATTTGGCCGGAAAGTGGGAAGTCTCCATGCCCTACGTTTAACTAGGTCCCCCCTGTTAAATGACAGATTAACAAACATTAATAAACGTAGTAGGATTTGAACCCAGATAAAAAAATATACGATTTTTATAAAATAGTAGTGAATGTATACAAGACGAAGACTACAGGAAATTAATTTCTTACAAAGCCATTATTTTATAGCCATCTGGTATTTCTTCGCGCGCGTCTGTTGGAAGTCTGTCTATTGAAATTTTTATTACTTACTTTTTTAATGCATTTTGCATAGATTATTATTATTATTATATAAGCTTAGATTATTATTATTTTATAAGCTTTTAGTGTTAGTGTATGTGAAGAAAGCTTAGAAAGCTTATTTAATTAATATTTTATTTCTATATCGATTATATGAAATAATAAAATATCATGAAATAATCATCACACACTTTATTTATGCAAATTAATACGGTTTTTGGTTATTCTTAAAATTTCTATGGATTGGAACTTGAAATATATCTATTTAAAAATATCTATAGTAATCTCATTAACACATTTCACATTTTAATATAACTATGGAATATAATATTTAATATATTAGTACAGACAATTATAAAAATAAAGATATAATTTATTTTTGGGATGTAATATAGAAGGAACATTTACAACGCCTCTTAGACTACTTCATTTATCCGAACACAACAATGACGTTATCAATCTTCTATTTATGCAGGGCACATTGGATATTAGTATTGAAATTTATAGAATTGTTCTTGTTTTTCAATAAATTAGTAAGAATTATGTCATTCATTTACTTACATTGACTATACTGAAAATCCATGACTACTGAAAACGTGAGTGAGTACGTAGAGAGTGTCTTAACACTTGGTTCCCTCTGCCTACCCTGCTGTATGCGGGATACAGCGTGAAGCTATTAAAATATTTGGCGCAAAAAACAATCTCGATTGATTTATCATCGATTATAAATAACCTATCGATTATCAATAGTCTTCAACATCCTCGGCGGTAAATCCATTGGTTCCTTGTCCACAACATCCAGCTATTGTTTTGGGGGTCTGGGAAATCTTACTCTAGGGAAAGATATAGCAAAGCACTTTCTTTCAACATTAGTCCTAGGCGTAACGCTCTTAGAACTTATCCGTTACGTCACGAACTCCAACACTTCCTCGAATCTTTGCCAAGACAGATCTTTGACAAGACAACGCACAGAATCAAGATGTCCCACTTAACACATAATCTCAAATTTAGGCAGAGAGAGGAGAACTGCGAGACCTAACCCTTGACGGCTCTCTCCCTATCGTGCTATACGGGAAAAATGAAAAAAGGTTTTCCGTCCCAGTCATATTTAGGGCATTCACAAGAAAAGAAAGGATAATGTAGGCTAACGACGTCATATTAAAACACTCATTGTTAGCAAATCATTTGACAAAGCATTGTAGAACGTGACATGTGCCCATTCTTCCATTCATACTAACGAGGGTATATAATGAATTCGAGGAGTTTTAGGGTCTACACAAACGTATTAATATGAGCCATTTAGGTGGTTAAAGGATTTATTGCTTACTAGTTTGCCCTGGTTTTTGTTGGACGCGGAATACCATTTTTTATAATAATTTGAAAAATTAAAGACTTTTTTTTTATGAAAAATTTCATCATTCACTCAGGATTTCGACATTCAGGATTGCAGGTTAATGAAAATACAAATTATAAAAGTTAATGCTCACTTTGTATGAAATTATTACAATTATAATATTTTATCTTCATCATCCTATGTTAGTAGTAAAACTAGCATTAAATATAGATTAGATTATTTATTACTTGTAGCCTGCCACTTTACTTGTGTCAATTTTGTGTAGTTTCGGTTTGACTGTCCAATGAAGAATTCTTTTATCAGCTTTACGTTATATCCCGCATATAGAAGGATAGGCAGAGGCAATCTAGTGCTAAAACACTCCGTTCTCTTTTAAAATGGCTGGTTGATTAAACAAAATAAGAAATTCAAGTATAATTCTTTAAAAAGGGTAAAAACAAAAAAGGCTTTAAAAAAGGCATAAAATTCAATTTTAATAATTATTATAAGAAAATATTACTCAAAAACTTAAAGACTACAAGTCTATTGTCTTTTAAATAATGCGATGGAACCCCAAAATGATTAATTTTATTAGGGTCCTTTGTAAGAGGGACGGCCGTTAAATGACATAGTGGAAATTATGTGACATACTGAGCGTGTAATATAAAAGATATCCTGACCAACGTAAATATAGCGAAAAGTCAATGTGTGCTTTAGAAATTGAAATTAATATTTATATCAAATTCTTTTAGCTTCATGTTTCATTCTAGAAATTGGAGACACTGAGTATAGAGTGACGGAACACTACTTTTAGTGTATATAAAAATTCTTAACAGAGCATAAAAATTAAACCGAAATAATTCAATCCCCCGAATGGGAAAACTACCTGCACTCCTCTTTAACAGTATTTGCTCTCACTGTACTACACTGATATTTACATACAATTAATTGTAAATTTCCGTTTTTAACTAACTACAGGCACCAGGTACTTAAGACAATTATCGATCACTATTTTCAAATAGTATTGTAAATTAAATATAAGAATAAATTATTTATAAATTTAAATAGTATTTGCAGGATATTTGGCCTTATATATAGATACAAATAAAAATAATTATAAGTAATTTTGTAAACTAAAGTTGTCTGCCCTGATTTCAATTTATGCATCAAAGTTTAGCAAGGAGTTCATATTGGGTTCCGTGTTTAGATATTAGCATAAACTTTCTCAATATAAAATTAATGATCGGCAAAGGAAACTGGACAGTAGAGGTTAAAGGAATGTAGCGTATAAGATTAATTAATCATTAAATAGATACATCAGCTTCACGCTGTAATCCCGCACATAGCAGGATAAGCAGAGGGAACCTAATGTTAAGACCCTCCGTTCCCAACATTCCACTGAATTCCAGAGCGAAGAAATATTTAAAAAAATTAATAAAAAATTATATATATAGAACAGTGAAAAGGTTTGCAGGCGCCTTAAAATCGTTTCCTTTTGACATAATGAAAAACTGTTGAAGTTATCAACTTCAATTAATATCGAGTTTAACAGTAATGAGGGAACAAACTCGCATCGTACTCGTATGTAAATTGCGTACAAGTTAGAAGTTTCAATCATTTCGGATGTATGCTTAAATTAATGATGGACCGAACGAGCGTTGTCGAATATTATCATTAAATACAGTTTTAATAAATAAATGCTACAGATT
>JAKRZM010000900.1:551682-564091 GCA_036379175.1 Heliconius cydno galanthus | reverse complement strand
CGACCCCAAAAACAACCCCTTAGAAGTCGAATATTGCAAATTCCCGTCTTAGCGAGCACCTACGTCCTATAAGTAACTCCTATGCAAAATTTGAGATTCCTAGCACATGTAGTTTCTGAGTTTTCGTGATGAGTGAGTGACCTTTCGATTTTATATATATAGATAACATTATATTAACATTATTTATTATTAACTAAATGTTTAATTTCCTCGAGTGGGGATCGAACCCACAATCATTGGCGTTTACAAACACACACTAGTTTCCCTGCACCACGAGTAGCCTCAATACGGTTTAGAGATATACGGTTTTAAAAGTAAAATAACAGTTTCTCCTATCTTTTATCCTCAATATATCCCCATTCTCATCTAATACTTCTATTTAATATCTAATATTGGGTTAATACTGTCCATATATCAGTAGCTTCGATAAAGAAAAGGCTAGAGCGATAGCACCATTGATATCATTTATGGCTTTAATTTTTGTGGAAACTGTTGTCTATTTTTTTTCAGCTTCACGCTGAAACCCGCAGATAGCAGGGTATGCAGTGGAATCCTCGTGTTGAGACAATTCGTTCCCCATATTCGGCCGAATTTTAGAAGCATTACGTGTTGAGTTGCGGAGCTGAACGCCGGCGTTCATGCGGTGTTTCTATTAAAATGTCTTAAAATTGCCAAAGGCAAAATCTTGTTTCCAGACATTTATGAATAATTCAATGTCATGGTTGTGAGTTCGATCCTTTTTTGGGGAAATGATACAGCACCTATGATGAAGTAGAATATCAATTTATTTATTTTTTAATTTATATGGCAGAGAAGTAAGAGAGAGATTCGTGTTGAGTCACTACGTTCTTCACTTCGAGATATTATGTGCTAAGTGGTAAAACTCAATTTCTTTATTTATTTACTAAAGCAAGAGTTCCACTGCGCCTCTCCAACCTCATATATATTTTTAATGAAATAAAAAGTAAATATGAGAAAATAGAAAAATCTTATAATACACAAGAGCTGGAAAGTCTCTACGGTTTGTAGCCAGCCAGTTGCTTCAATATCGTTTATTTGCTTGGAACTGCCTGTGTTCGCTTTAACCTAAATTACCTACCACGATATCTTGCTGGGAACGGTCTTCCTAACTTAGTTACTTACTAGTAATATATTTATATTGGGAAAGAGTTTCATTTATTTAGTCTATTGACCAAAGACTGAATAAATGAAATCTTGGAACCTTGGAACACCACCTAAGTGGGAACTCAAGCGGGTTATGAAGGACTCATGCACTGACTGGTGTAGGCTGTTCATAATACCGACGTAAGCTCATGATGTTCCTCCTTACTTCTGGTAGGGGATTCGGGTACTTAAGAAACCCTAATAGAACAGAGATCTTCTCCTTCTTCTCTTATCATCAACTACTTACAACATACTCAAGCAACACTTAAACAGATTAAAGGACATATTTTTTTTTATATTTAAATATAATCCACAGAGGTATTTCAACTCGTTATATTAATACGGCACATCTCAACTAAGCCACGTTACTCTCATAATATTATTAAAATTTACTTGAGCATATTCTCTTTGTCTCTAAAATACCTTAAAATACAGACTACTTTATTTCAAGAACGTATTCTTGTGAACATTCTTCCACACGATAAAACTGCTATGAAAATCTCAAAGTGCACGGAGAACTTGAAAGTAGCAATCGTCTGTAGAGAATTAGTTTCATTGGTGTTTATTTACTAGTTCCGCTCATTTAGTTTAAGCGAGGTGCGCTGGTGTGTGAATTTACCTCAGAATCTTTATAATAATTAATTAATTAATAATAAATAATAATTAATTCCATTTGAGGAATATAAAGGAAATTATTATAAAAATTAAATTTGAAATTTTTAGAATTATTTTTACAGACATTTGTATTCAATACCCGAATGGGAATTGAACTAACAATCATCACGTTTACTTACTTCTATCCCGCTACGTCACGGTGGCGTCAATAACGTCACGCATATTTTTCAACATATAAACTAGCTCTAGCTAGAGGTTTTTTTTCAGCAAGATTCAAGTTAATTTCCACCATACAAAGTTATCAGAACTCAATGAACTAATCTACTATAACCATAGACCCACCAAATAACAATCCTTTCGTACAAACAATTTCAGTTCCACAGAAAAACTCATTTGCGCTTAATCCGGCACATAAAGAAGTTTTCCATTCGTTCCGCTAAGCTGCTAGTGGCGAGTCGTTCAAAAGTTTTTTAACCAACCCATATGTAGGTATTTCTGTAGGCTCAGGAATTTTGGGTCAAATTCACTTTATATTTCGTGTTTTGTTTGAACTAATGTTAATATGTATGTATGTGCTCTATAAATTAGGAACTCTTTTTAATTATACCTGTTTTAGATGGGGGAGAATTCCTACTAAATGTGAATTCATCTGAACCCAATGCCGTGACCATCGGTGATTACGGCATTTCTTATTGTATTTAGATTATCAGAGACATGTACCCCGCTCCTATGGTTAGGACTGCAATTGGCCACCACGACACGCGACACCAAACTCCTCTAGATTTTAATGGGATCTCATCAGGGCTTGGCCGTTAGTCCGTTCTTATTAATTATAGTGCTAGACACTATCTCACACCCAGGACCAACCTGCCTGCTGATGATGTACGCTTGATGCTGGGGCGTAAAGTGTACCTCTGGAAGTGTATACTTGAGAACGGCGATTTTAAACTAAGTGTGTCAAAGACTGAGTCCATGGTAGGATAAGAAGATTAGAGTAAGATTCAATTTTTTCGACTTTTCGTACGAATCTGAGTTGAGTGGCGGAACTCAACCGAGCTGGTGTACCAAAGCAAGAAAATTCCCTTCAGGTGTCATTGAACCCACGACCATTCCATTTATTAGATGTCCACCTACGCTACGATATCCACTATAAATTTAGTTAATTTAAACTTAAATTTACTAACATATTTAGTCTATGCAACCTGTCTGGCAAGTGAGATAGGGCTAGAACAATAAGTGGCATTGAAGCGAAAACCAGATAGCACAAAATTAATTTATACCGGGGTGCACTAAACCATGTACTTGTATATCGGTGTAACTTTATCGGTGCTGGCTACTTCCATCTTTGTTTGCATATATTAGGTATATATATATATATATATATATTGTATATGATATGTAGGCTTATCTTGAAATATTATATCTTCATATATCGATCTTCATATTGGTTTTATGGAAAATGCAAAGAGATGCTTACTCATATTCTTTGTCGTTCTTTTTTTCAGTTTTACGCTGTATCCCGAGCAGCAAAATGAGCACAGGGAGTTTAGTGTTAAGACACTCCGCTCTACACTTTCCGCCGAATTCTGGAAGCATTGAGTGTGATGACCTCAGGGATGAAATTAAAATTTAAAATATTTCTTTCTTCGTGTGGGAATCGAACACACAACCAGTTGCGTTAATAACCAAACGATTGTGCCCCTGCGCCACTACTGGGCTTTATCTTTTGTAGGGCAGCCTAAAAGAACGCACCAAACCTCTATCACTAACCTCTTCAAAAATGCTCTGCGAGGGATCGTCATGGTTTATGTGTAAACTTCCTTCAGATCTGAANAGATGTCCACCTACGCTACGATATCCACTATAAATTTAGTTAATTTAAACTTAAATTTACTAACATATTTAGTCTATGCAACCTGTCTGGCAAGTGAGATAGGGCTAGAACAATAAGTGGCATTGAAGCGAAAACCAGATAGCACAAAATTAATTTATACCGGGGTGCACTAAACCATGTACTTGTATATCGGTGTAACTTTATCGGTGCTGGCTACTTCCATCTTTGTTTGCATATATTACGTATATATATATATTTTGTATGGGATATGTAGGCTTATCTTCATATTGGTTTCATGGCAAATACAAAGAGAAATCTACTCATATTCTTCTTACTTTCAGTTTCATGCAGTATCCCGGGGCTACCACTACTGGGCTCTTTTCTTTACGATCTATTATTTTTTTTAGCTTTACACGTTATCTTTAGTAGGGCAGCCTGAAAGAACTAAGCACCAAACGCTACACTCACTAACCTCTTCAAAAATGCTCTCCGTCATCAGGCATTGGCTTATATGTGAACCTCCTCCAGTTTCATAAATATTATGTTCTAGAAGGTCAAACGAAGCAACACGCAGCAAAACATTTTAATATAAACTTTATCCTAGTTATTATTTCACGGTCGTCGTAGATTCACATTATGTTCATCAAAGAAATGTTATTTTTTATTTCTACAGATAAGAAAATTTCGATTTCTCTCGAATTTTACTGGTTAACACACAGTATATACATCAATTGTAGTACAAAACTGAATGAAAGAAGACGTAGGAAATGGATAATGCAANAGGAAATGGATAAGGCAAAAAAAAAACATTAAAACGAATATATAACAAGACAAGGCGTTTAACACCACCGCAATAAATAACATAAAGAATCAGTTTGTAGAAGAAAATTCAAACACAAATTTCACTTAAGGCGGCTTATGGGCAACTTTTATGAGTCGCTGTAGGACTATAAAATAACAAAGCTCTCCCATAATGTATGGTTCAGAATATATATTATAAAGCGGCCAAATATGGTAGGTATGCGGGTAAGCGCGGTTTTATCGTTTCACTTAGATTTTTATTGGTATAACAATTTATTGCAAGGTATTTTGAGTGAGTAGAGAGAATATTAGAATGTAGGAGAGTTGTGGTGGAGGGGTTATAAGCGTGTGACTGTAAATACGAAGTTGCGGGTTCGAGTCCCAATCGAGGTAATGAAAACGAGAATTTTGCGAGTGCACGAATGGAACTCTTAACACTAGATTCCCAGGTTCTCTCCGCCTACCTTACTACGTGTGAAGCTAAAAAAAGAAAGAAAGAATTTATCTGTCCGTTCTTAGTTTTCTTAGTCCGTTCTTAGTCTTACTTTACTAATTAGAACGGTCTTTTTAGAAATTAGATTACAGTTTTTGTGATTTAGATGTTGACGTCCTGTCATTCGGTATTCAATACACACAATGTCTCTAAAATTACCTCAATGTCTCTAAGGTTCCCTCTGCCTACCCTGCTACATTTAAAATACAGCGTGAAAAAAATAAGTCCACATTTAATATAAAATTTAAACCCCTACCTAAATGAACGTTCTTAAAGTAACAATATATATTTTTAATCCGTTTAACGGCAAACGGGGAAAAACTGTTACGAAAATTAGCGGCATTTCGACTGAAATCCTTTAATGATCTCTTTGCAATGGCCGTTTGTGGTGTAGTTTTTTATTGAAAATAGATCAAAGCGAATATTTTTTTTCGCTTTTTAATCTATGTACAGACTACGTCTTGCAGTTTAAATAATAGTATATATAATACCATATATCAGCCACCTATTTCTTTATACATTTTAAAACTAAAGATAAAGAAACAAAAATAAAAGTAATTGAGGCCCCAACCATATTTTTCAACTGGAATTTTCAAGTAGGAGTACCACAAAATTACAGGTTTTAAAGGACAGCATCGCACCTCGCACTTCTCTGGTGGTACAGGGGGTCGTAGACGGTGGTAATTACCATCAGATAATCCGTACGTTCGTTTCCTAGTCATGTCCATAAAAAAATCATTGTGTCTCAGTAGAATAGTGTTTCACTACAAGCGGTTTTGTTTATAGGTTCCAATCCTTCGAGGGAATGATTATACTAAAATTATTTTTGTTTCCCCAAAATTTTCCATTATTAAGTAATTTTCCATTATTAAGTAATTTTGCAATTACTTAATAATGAAAAAAAATATCATCATAAACACTATATTACACAAAACATTAAAATTAAGGTTTCCATTGCGTAATTTGGCACAATGTGCTGCAAAATCGACTGGATGTGGGTTCAATCCCCACTTGAGGAAATAAAATATTTCAATTTATATTTTCATATATTCGTTCTGGCCACTCAACACGCAATACCTTCAAAATTCGGTGGAAAGTGGGGAACAGAGTGTTTTAACATTAGATTCCCTCTGCCTCTGTGTGCGGGATACAGCGTGAAGCTGATATAGTTTAATATCATTTTTAATTAGATAATTTTGTATAATAAAATTTTTGTGTTCTCATAAAGAAAAAAACTACATAAAAGCCTCGTAATACAGTGTCCTCATTAATATTCTTTGTCAAACATATTACCACTTATTATCCACAAAGAGTCGACACAGAAACGAAATGTAAGACTGTAACGCCATTAGTGTCAGCTATTCTGTTAATGTAAATGCATAGACTATGAAGATGTAGTGCGAGTTCGAATACAGACTATATTAAATATGTCTATATTTATTATAAATATTTATATTGAGTAAAAATCAAATTGAGGCAGTAATGGTACTACCAGAACAGGGATTTAGTTTCAATTGCCACAACGAGTTTTCCGTACTAATTTCAGGATTGTAAGTCATGGAAGTATAAGTTTAAAAGTTAACAAACTTAAGTTTGCGTGTATCTATATTCATTTTGTATGAAATTAACTTTAAATATAAGTTAGTAACGATGTTTTTTATGAAATAACTATTATTTGTTTCTGATCCTTTATTTATATTATACCTACGTTTTCAGTTGGTGTGAACAAATAAATTTCATAATTGTAAGTAAAAAAACGATGCATATATGTTCGTAACTTTTGAATCCTTTGACTTGATTTTTACTGCGCTCTAAGGGACCGTAAACTTTTCTCAAATTTTCATAGCTATATATGATTTTCAGATAATTGGACGTTACAGACAATCAATAGAGGGATCCTATAAGGGTTCCGTTTTTCTTTTTTGAGGTACGTAATCCTAAATAAAAAATAATAATCACTTCATAGAGAGAAGCTGTCCGAGTGTGGTTTACCAAATCTTCTATTAAAAGAAGATATTTAGTTTCAAATCATCTTCATCATATTAGTTTCATATTTAGACCACATTTGGTAACATAAAAAACAATAAAAACCAGTATGAATATATACTACAAAATATTTAAGAGTGTCTGCTACATGCGGTCGCCAGAAGCTACGAAATGAATTCATATGACTCCCTGAATTATGTATAAAAGTATAATTATAGGATTAGACGTTTTTATTTAGTTTTTTAGGGTTCCGTAAAAAAGATTTTTTGTTTTGTTTTAAAAATAATTGAATGAAAATATTTTATATAGCCTACAAAAATAGTTTAATTTTATTTTTTCAATTTTTTTAAAATAGAGATAACGTAATAGAGTGTAAAGACGCTTAATTTTTCACTTTTGAACCTAATTTCCAAGAATTTGACAAACATGACAATATATTTTCATAGAATTAAGTTGATGTTCTTATCAGGACCATTCCAATAATTAGAAATGTTTAATCTGTTAATTATATATTGTTAGAGCCCACACTTTAATAAATAAGTAAATAATAATATTGCTATAAAGGCAGCTACGCTGTATACCTCGTGTAGCTAGACTGGCAGAGAGCCTAGTGTTACGACACCTCACTCCCTACTTTCCACCAAATTATTATAAATTTTATAAATATTAATTTTACTTGCTACCATCTGAACAATATTATACTCAGATAATTATTATTAAATAAACATTATTTATTACAACCTACACTCATAAAATCTCCTTTAAATTTTTCAAAACCACTCATTCAACCATAAAGGAATAGCTTATAGCACAAAATAAACGAAAACTCCACTTCCTACAAAAGCTCAAACATAAACCCGCTTTAAAGAAGCTTATTTTATTTGGCAAGTTAACTATTCGATACAAACCGAGNGGGGTTGAAAATTTTATAGAAAAATCTTTAAAACGCCACCGATTATTATAAAATTTGAAATTTAGACTCTTAATAATATTTCATTGAACACATGTTTCGTGGTTTATTAGAATTCACCTCTAAATACGTAAGCGAAGCTGCGCGCGTCCGCTAGTTATATATATACATATATTTATTAGTTATGTCATAATTTATAAATAGTATAAAATTAAATAAAACTGTAAATTCTTTTTAGAAATATTAATATTATTTAGTATTTTTAAATAATAAAACATGGAATAGAAATTCACCCAATTTTAAAATTCTTATTTATCGAGATTCTAACTTGCAAAATGTGGTTCAAAAATAATAAACGCACTACGTCTATGAATTTAAAGTGAAATAAAAATTTTAAATTACCAAAAGCTTATAAAATTTCTGCACATGAACACAAACGCAAAGGAATATACGATAATAAACACGAACATAACAAAAAAATAACTCGGGTATGTTCCACAGCACGCTCGGAGAGTTCGTTTAATTTAAAATAAAAATTAGTGTTACCAGTTCAAAACGAATAAAGCCCGTTTAAAAGTATGTACGTGGGAAAGAGGTTAAGAGGCGAGCTGACTGTACTGCTTTGTGAGGACTGTTTTATACAGTTCCAGTATAGATAAATATTTTTTTATTATAAGCAAAATTATTATTGAAGCCGTTCTGGCGTAGTGGCATACTAATAACTGCTGAACACAACGATAGTGGGTTTGATGCCCAAGCGAATGAATTATTTTCTTTTCCACGTTCTCGTAACAAGACAAAGAATGCCGTCGATTTCGTCCACTCAAGTCAAGCTGAGACACTTTGACGCCAGTCGTGGCGTAGGGACACAAGTTTGTGTTGGGTTCTATCCCTCAATCCAATAAAATATCTATTTAAATTTATATTTTCATTTCTTCGCTTTGTTAACGAGGCAAACGGCGGCGTTCAGTTCCGCTACTCAACACACAATGCCTCGAAATTTCAGCGGATAGTGGAGAACGGAGAGTCAACATAATAGCTGATTTATATATAGATATATTAAAATAGAATACTATTCCAAAGCTTAATTTCGCTTCAATAAACTTAGCAAGACCGGGCGTTGGGAGAGTTCCTTTGTATGCATTTGGCTACAAGGAGCTGAGTTAAGATGGAGTTAATCATGTTAATTGCTTGAAAATTCACATTGTTATATTATATATGAAATTTATCTTGTTTTTATCTTTTTAAGATATGTACGTTTTACATTATGTTAAGTAAATTCATTTTTTATACTTTCTGGTTTACTGTTTGAAGTCGGTAGTTTTGTTGAAAAAAAAATAAATTGTAAATTTTTATTGTAAAACAATTATTATTAAGAATTCTTTATTTAAAGATCCATTTGGAAATTAAAAACGAATTAATTAATTATTTGCATTAACGTTATGACAACCAGGTCTTAATTTTTCCGTTTATTTTTCAGTATCACACAGTCAGAGATGTTTTTTTTTAAATTAATTTAGCCAACAAATATCTTACAATAACGTTATTTTGCTTCCAACTAAACGTTCTGAATAGATAACATACATATACACATATATATATGGTATAGTAGAGCTTTCTGCTTCAATTAACTTTCTAGTTCCAAACTTTCCCATACACCATTCATAGTAGCTGTAGTTCGCAAGAAATTGAGCTGAGCTGGATCAAATTAGGGCGTTTGAGGATTTTACTATTCATCTATCTTTAAAAATAGAAGTTTTTTTTTGTTTAGTTAGTTTTTTGGGGAGGCAGAGGGAACCTGGGAACCTAGTAGTAAGACTTTTTGTTTCCATTAAGACATTTCCGTTCTCCATTTTACAATGAATACTGGAAGCATTGCATGTGGGGCAGTCGTTACCAGAGCGAAAGTATGGATTTTTTTTTTCATTTACTCGAGTGGGAATTGAACCTAAAACCGGTCGAGCTAGCAGTCTCACGCTTGTCCAGCCCTACGCCACGACTAGTCTCAATACAAAACTTAATTTTATCTAAATTAAAATACCATTTTATTATTTATATATTAAACTAACTTCAGCAATAAGCGATATCAAGTGGAACTTCCTTCTCTGAGAATTTTCTCCCAACTTGTAAAACATTGCCCTAATATATTTCAACTTTAAATAGTTGTATGGTAAAATTATTCGTTCGTGCGTATATTTTCGGGAAAATAATTCTGTTGTTTAAAACTCATTTCCTTATTTTTAACTAGTATATCGCTCGTGGTTTTGCTCGCATGGACTTATACACTATTATTATAACTATATGAGAATGAACTCAAATAATTATATCTTTTCGACATACATTACAAATCTTTAGTGTTTATGGTTTGGAATGAACTATTAAATATTTTTATTTTCTCTGTATGGTAACGAGGCAAAGTGCGGCGTTGTGTTCCGCCACTTACCACGCGATGCCTCGAGAATTCGTTGAAAAATGGGGAATAGAAGTGTCTTAATGGGAACGCAGTGTCTGTATAGTAGATTCTTAGGTTCCCTCTGTCTACCCCGCTATGTGGAATACAGCCATAATATCACTATTAATATAAAGCTATAACTCAAAGTAAAATTGAATTGTTTTCAAACATGAAATATTAGGGTCATCTATCAATTGCTTAGATAAAGAGACAATTTTGAGCAGAATTCTAACAGAGGTTCCGTAATAACATAAATATTGATATATTTTTAACATTTTTATAACAAAAAATGCTAATTTATCATATAGTGAAAATATGTAAGTACAATAAAAAATTTTTCACCTCCTCCTCACCTAACACCTTCAATTGGAAATCGAACCTACAACTGTTTACAGTTATAGCTGTACCGCTGCATCACGACAGTGTCTACACCATATTTTCTTCATAAATTCATCTCGATAACAGGCTTATATACTCGTATATTTGAATACGGTACCCCAAAAAGTATTCGATCAAAAGCCTACACTGCCATAAATTGTTTGAAATCGTTGAAAAAACTATTAACTTTTACTACCATTCATCATATCGCCAAAAAAATATATGTGGGCACGAAATAAATTTTGGTTTATAACATTTATAACAAAGGCAAAAACAAATATCTGTAAATCATAATTGTGATATTTTTTTAAATAACAGAGAGATATGTTTTTTCAATTTCAGGCATATTCCACGTTCGAGGCCATCGTGGCCAAGTTGGATCCTCGGTTGATAATGAGATCAACTTCACTCTTTATCCCACACAAATCAGTGTAGGCAGGGAACCTGGGAACCCAGTTTTAAGTCACTTCCTTCCCATCGTGTCCTTTACGTACTTCCGTTCCTCGCTTTAACCGAATTTTTGGGGCATTGCGTGTTGAGCGGCGGAACTCAAGCCGGCAGGTTCCTTCTGACTATCCTGCCAAATGCGGGAAACAGCGTGAAGCTAAAAAATAAAACGATTTCGCGTCAAATTAATAAGCCTAATTCACTAAATAAACAAAAAACCTTACGTTATAACAGCAATGAATACATTTTAAATATATATTTTTTTAAACATTTATGTTCGATCTAGTAAATAAAGTGGACTATGGATAGCACATCTGGTCGCCCCAAATGCGATCAATTTTAAAGTATATTAGAAACTAGCTTTAGGTGTGAAAACGGGAGGAAGGGGAAGTAAAGAGTTTAGTAGTGTTATTTTATTTAAATATCTATAATACCTTTTTTTCAGGGTTTCGCTGTATCCCGTTGCAGAAGGGAAGACAGAGGGTGCCTAATGTTAAGATCTCTCCACTTTCCACCTAATTCTGTAGACAATGTCATTAAATAAAATATTTTCTATAAGTTATATAACCGAGTGGTGTTCTCAATCTTCTATACTTTTGTACTCTTACTAAGAATCTTCGCACAGAATCGAATTTGCATCTTCCGTTAACATATCCACAGTACATTTTATACTGCAATAAGCGTTCTAAACGAAAAACGAATCGTGAAACGGTAGAAAATAAAAACAGAGATCCCGAAAATAAAACTCAATGCTCATATAGTGTAACAGCAATATACGGAACCGCGAGTGCTGCAGGACCGCCATACTTTTACTTTTTAATAAAACCCAGGTGTTCCGACTTTTTCAAAGTGCAGTATGTCGGCCCTCACTGCACTGTTGATAACTGAAAATAGTCAACGCATTCTACTGGAAATTCGAAAACAGTTATATATATAATTGTTTGTTTTTATATATATATATTGTAAGCTTAAGTTATTTCCTGCACAGCAGAGAAGGCAGAGATTCTAATGTTTTGTAGGGAACATTACTTATTCTAAATTAATATTATTACATTTACTAAAATCATCCGCACGCAGCGCATTGGAACAGGGGGAGTACTGTAGGGAACATCACTTTACGACTACTTCGTATCATCCAGCTTCCAACGGCTTGATCGAGAGACTCCATCGGCAGCTGAAGGCAGCTATCATGTGCCATCCCTCTTCGACCTGGACAGAAGCACTTCCGTTAGTGCTGCTGGGCATCCGTAGTGCCTGGAAGGATGACATTCAGGCTTCAGCGGCTGAGCTGGTCTACGGGGAGCCCCTTCGACTTCCAGGGCAATTTCT
>JAKRZM010000900.1:487670-534372 GCA_036379175.1 Heliconius cydno galanthus | reverse complement strand
CGTTGCTAAGCAACGATTTGCAAAGTTTGTTGTTAGAAAACGTCACCCAAAATGAGCTTGCTTAACGCATCTCTCTATTGAAAACTGAAAATAATTTCATAAATATATTTAATAAATATTCGTATAGTTCAAGCGGGCGTAGCCGCGTTCGGGTCCACTAGTAGTATAATATAAAATAAATCGTACCCACTTTCGACCCCATAGCGTCACGTGCCCCAGGGACCCGATACAGGGGCTATCTTGTACGTGCACGGCCGGGACTCGTAAATTCACACTATCGCGCTTTTGCAATATTTATTTATATATACTGAAAATTGGAAATCGGTAACATCTTGCTTGAAACAAGTTAAAAAGGAGTAATTCTCTTTAATTTTTCTTTTTTATTAATTAGACAGCTTCACGTTGTATCCCGCACACAGCAGGATAGGCAGAGGGAACCTAGTGTTAAAACACTCTGTTCCCCACTTTCCACCGAATTCTGGAGGCGTTGCGTGATGAGTGGCGAAACTCAACGCCGCACTTTGCCTCTCGGTCAAGACGAGAGACGACGCTAAGAATAAGAAGAAGATTAAAAGTAAAATTTTGTAGTATAAATGCCTAAGAACGTAATAATTTAAGTAGCCAGTAGACATCTGGTAGGAAACTTAGTGTCAAAACACTCTGTAATAATAATCCGGAAAGAGTATATACTTTCCACTTTTAAATAAACAAATAATAAAGAATATAACAACCAATGTACTACAAACGTAGTTAAAATGTCGGCCACAGCTAACCACGTCTGATACTTTAATTGTTTCTACCGAAGCGGAAATTGCCTTGTATTAACTGAGGAACATTACTTCGTGAACATTTAAACTCAATTAATTTACTCTATCTATATAATAAAATAGTATTTTTTAGATTCAAATTTTATCTTATACCAGGAAAGGTGAAAACCTAATGTCCAGACACTCCGTTCTCCATATTAAATAAATAATTCCTATTTCTACTAGATATGGGAAGAAATGTTTAAATTTAATAATAAGTCTAATCTATATATATAAAATCGAAAGGTCACTCACTCACAACTATATGTGCTAGGAATCTCAAATTTTGCATAAGAGTTACTTATAGGACGCAGGTGCTCGCTAAGACGGGAATTTGAAATATTCGATTTCTAAGGGGTTGTTTTTGGGGTCGAAAGTTTGTATGAAACTTCGTTACTACGAATGCTAGGAGTCACAAATTTTGCATAGACGTCACTAGGACGTAGTCATGGAGACAGAAATTAATAATAAAGTAGTTCACGCAGGCGAAGCCGCGGGCGGGCCGCTAGTTATTTTATATTTCCCAAATATTTTCACACAAAAAATTAAAAAATAAAAGTAGGATAAAATAACAGACTTAATAAAGCTATATATATATAAGCTTCTGTTCATAAAAGACTAACTTAGCAAACTTAAGTCGCGGGAGAACTTTTGATTACCTACTCCACCTAAGTTTTTATAATGTAAAGTTTTTAAAGTAACATAAATAAAATTATTCCAATAAACATTGAGATGAAAGAAATATAAGAAACGTATAATTACTTTTTCTTTCTTTTCAACCGACTTCTGTAAAAGGAGATTATCAAGTCGAGTTTATTTCTTAAGATTTAAAACTTAGCTATAGTGTCTGTATTCTTACTCAATTCTGATAAAATAATGAAAGTAAAAATAATCTCAGGAAGTACTTATTCGAATCGGAAAAAATATTTTTATGTTCTTCTTCTTCTTCCTCCTATCGCTCTTGAGTGGTGATGATCGTCGTTTTAAAGGATAACTATGAACTTCGTAGTTTTAGGTTTGATATAGGTTTAAAGACTCGAGAAATTTATTAATAACATTATTTTAAATCATAAACTATATAAATATGTATTAATATTTAGATTTGTAAACAATACAGATGCCAAAATATGTCATAGTTTGCTAAGTTCACATACGCTTAGTGTTGTTATTAATATTTTTAAGTAAATCAGGAAAAAAATTATAATAATATTATTAAATCTAAATAAAAAAAGAGAAAAATATTTAAATTTTACCTTAGAAGCCAGGCCAGTCGAGGCATACGGGTACATAAGTGTTACTGTAATCACGACAGTGTGGGTTCTATTCCTACTCGAGGATCCATCACTCAAGTTCCATCACTCAACACAGAATACCTCGAATTAAATTTCAAATTTGACTTGCCCCAATTGTACGGGATAACGCGTGAAAATGAAAAATACATATAAGATATATGAAAACGTGCTTTTAATAAATCATATTATATTTATTCGAACATGTCAACAGAGGTTACGTTGAAATAAAAGCGTACACTGATAAAAATTTCATGGTTCGTCCCGATGCATCCGAATATTTTGTTTTTACAATGTCTTTGTTGGAACCTCAGGGAACCTAAAAATCACTTCATACAATTTTTTAATATCTTAAAACTTTTCTTAGTACACTTTTAAGGATTCCGTAAATAAAGGATAAAACGGAATCCTATTACTAAGATTTCGTTGTCTGTCTGTCTGTCTGTACGTCTGTCATCAGGCTCTCATGAATTGATATAATAGGATACTTGAAATTTTCACAGATGATGTATTTCTGTAGCCGCTTTAACAACGAATGCTAAAAAGCAGAATTAAATATAAAATAAATATTTAATATCAAAAAATACATGGACTCTCTCTGGAAATAAATAATTACATAATTATCTCTAGTTATAAGCCTAGCATAAGTAGCAGATAAATATAAAAGTAAAGCTGATAATTATGAAAGAGTTCAAAACAATTACGGACCACATTTCTGTAGTGTTTAGCTAAAATATAAAAAAATATATATAATATATATAACCAAATTTTAATTTTTTTTATATTTAACACATAAACCTTTCAAGAGAAAATTGAAAGGTTTATGTGTTAAATATATTATGTTTATTATATAAAATTAAAAAACGACACTAATTCAATAATAAATAAATGAATTTACCTGTCTATACATTCCTAACACTACTTCCATGGCTGCTCAGTTCAAGCGCGTCGAAAAAAAGAACAAAATCCAAACGTGCTGTATTGACAACCCTTTGAATAACCAATGCTGTATTTTTTATACAAATATTGGAAATAAAACAAGTATTGGACTCTCGTTTCGCCTCTAGCTAGTAAACGCAACTGATTTGATAGATATAGGACCAGACAGAGAAAGATCAAAATTTGTTTTTTTTTTATTTTCACGCTGTATCCCGCACGTAGCAAGTCAGGCAGAGGGAACCTAGTGTTAATAGATTCCGTTCCTCACTGTCCGCTGATTTTTCGAGGCATTGCGGGCTTTTTGGTTTGGTGCTAGAGCGAAGAAATTAACATAATATCTAGATTTTACATTAATATATTAAAAGAGTACAAAAAAATATTTAACCAATCATAGAAACTCATAGTACAGACTCCAGATGACATTAGCCGTGCATGAAACACCATCGAAAATGTTCGAGCAAATGCAGAAACGGCAGTATCAGGCAAAATTGGATCGATTTAATCCTTTTTCCTAGTCCACGTGTTAGTAAGCGAATGTGAACAGTGGCTTGAAAAAGAATTTACAAAACATTTTTGCTTGTAAACCCTTACTATTTGTTGGCGTTTGTTATTAGTTTCACGCTGGATCCCGCACGAAGCAGAGTAGGCAGAGGGAATGTGGAAACTTAGTATTAATGCACTCCATTCCCATTAATCCGTTCTTCAGTTTATGCCAGATTCTGGAGGCATGTGTCTTGAATGGCGGAATTCAATCCCACGCTTTGCCTCATCACCAGAGCGAAGAAATGAAGATATTTCATATTCCATTAACCCAACTTGGAATCAAGGGTGTGACTGTAACGTAAGGTTGTGGGTTCGATTGGGAAATTAATTAATAATTTCTTACTAATAATTTATTTTATTCGCTCTGGCATCAAAGGAAAAGCTTAGCGTTGAATTGCGGAAAATGCTGAACAGAGTGTATTAACACTAAGTTCTCTCTGCCTTCTATATGCGGGATACAGCGTGAAGCTGATTTTTATAGCTTATAAAAAACTTGGCATCGAGTAATAAATAGTAAGGGCTACACGAACGAAGCTAGAAATGCATCTTCTAATGAAAATCTCTTATTGGACTATGTTTGCTTTAGTAAAGGTGCGACTGTGGTACGTGCGAGTACGAGTTTGAAATTAAATACGTATCTAATAATACTTTCATTTCCTATATTACTTTGGGTGAATATTCCATTAAAAATAGCTTCTAAGGTCGTAGTGGCGCAGTGGTGGTGGTTGAGTATAACGCAACGATTGTGGGTTCGTTTTCTAATGAAAATAGAGAAAATTCTTTCTCTCGCTCAGTTAAAAGATAAAGCATCAAAAAATGGACGGTTAAGATAATACGGCGTTAAGTTCCGTTAATCCATTCGGTTTTGGACAGTCAAAACTAAATTTCTTTGAAAAGTAAATTATCATTGGCTGTTTGTGCCGTATGCAGAAGATGTCAGAATATTTGAGTTTTTGTTTTTTCCATAAAAAAATTGACATATTCAAAAACATATTTGTAGGAACGATCAAAAATGTTTCTTTGCATTTCTAAATTTTAAAAAATTGACTAGATTTTTTTTCAACTTGACGCTATATCCCATATAAATAGTAGGTAGACAGAAGAACCTCTCTGTCTTCACATTCAGCCAAATTCTGGAAGCATTACATGTGAGAAGGTGGAACTCACCAAAAAATAGAATTCCATTTCATTTCACAAATGCAACTATCTCAACAAATAGTAAACTTACTTTAACCCCAAAACCAATCCCCGTAAGCTTAATTATACGCAACGTGTCTACATCTTGTAAACCTAACCATACAGTGGTGGGGTTAGGTATTCCAAATCTTAATGAAGACCGACTGGTAGCTTTAGTGTTCATTTAAAGCTTAGCAAGCTTCCTGAGGCTGTACTATCTTAGAAACTAAAGGGGGGCAGTCGTGGCGCAGGGCCTGTAAGCCTTACGGGTTGTGGATTCAATTCCCATTTGAGAAAATGAGGTATTTAACATTTGCATTTCCTTGCTCTGGTAACGAGGCAAAGCGCGGCGTTGGGTTTCGCCACTCAACACGAAATGGGAAAATGAGTTTCCGTTGAATTGTAAAGGAATGGAACAGAAGTGTCCTAATGGAAATAACAGCGTTAAGTTAAACAAAAAGTAACGTATATTCACATACTTCCACTAAAAAATATTATATTTGTTTTTATTCTCACACTATTATAATAAACCCCAAAGTCCAATTCCCTTCCTATCTAAGACACTACGAAGTTACACGTAACTGTACACTTTACCTTGTCTTTTTAATAGAGTAAGGGAATGAATTTTTATTCTCCGACTGGGAATCGAACTCACTACCATCGCATTAGCTTACTTTGCCTCAATAGTGTCAAATAAGTGTACAAATAATTTATACCTTTGTCCTCTAAACAACTGACCGCAATGTTTCTCGGTTCATTTGCTCCATTACGTCGCGGTCGCGCCTTATTTTTTGTTAAGATACAAAAAGTGTTGCTTGTGATAAATAATTTCGCTTTCAGGTATATGTTAAAACCGTTTTTATATATATATGATACTACTAGTAGGCGAGGTCATATTATATATTTATTTAGCCCCATTTTCAGCCGATTCACAGTGTTGAGTGCCTTAACTCAACACCGCTAAGGGTACTCAAATAAAAAAAAATGTAAGCGTAACACATTCTTTGGCTTTATAGTCTAGCATATACTATTAATTATATTAGTACAATTTAGCAAGCAAATAATTTTATTTTGATATATATTTATTAAATGAATGAACTGAATGAACTCAATTGTCTCGTTACAAAAGCGAAAATAAAAATATTAAACATTTCATTGCCCCCAGTGGGAGTGGAACCCATAACACATTGTGCCCATAGTCACACGCCCAACTCTGCGTCACGCCTCAAATAATAACGTTATCTTTTTTTTATAAAAATTAATACTTAACACGTACGGAGACATCACCAATAATTAAAATCGATTTTGTTAAATGTCTATCGAATAAAATATTCCCATTTATAATAATTATATAGTACTTTAAAAGCTTTTAGCACAAATTAATTTCAATAATTTTATCCAATAGTGTGAGCTTGCATAATAATTTCAATATCGTAAAACGACGATAATCTAAAACCGTTTTTACTAATCCTTTTATTATATTCCATTGGAACATTTTTTATCTATCTTAAGTTTTTATACGAAAAAACATTAAAATAATATTGAAGATTTAAAAAAACAGCAGTTTTATACCAGTCGCTATTTAAAGCCAGTTGTGGAGTTCCACAAGTGTGTGTCTGTAAACGTGACTGGTTATGGGTTCGATCTCTACTCGAGGCAAATGAAATAACATTAACATTTTCATATATTCGGTCTAATGAGGAGGCAAAGTGCAGTTGATTTTCGCTACTCGTCAGTGGAAAATAGAGAACGGAGTGCCTTAACACTAGGTTCCACCTACCATGCTGTATGCGGTATACTTTGTGAACCTTTCTAAAAAAAGCTTACCTTTTAAGCAAAAAAGAAAACAAAAACACAACTAGCTATCTAAACCTAAACTATATCTAATTTGTTAGAACATTTACCGACTTCACATATCGTCTATCCCCTTGAAAACCGCCAAAGAAAACTCCTTCCCACTATTTCACCTTCGGGCATTACTGTAATCAACTCGTATACTAAAACCATTCTTTTAGCATTAAGAAACTATGTGTTTCAATAATATATATTTTATATCTATTTACATAAGGTTTCGAATATATTTCGCTTGTTTTCCGAAGTTCCAGTATAAATTTGTTTGGTTTGTACCAGCGGTACTGAACTTGCCGTTCGTGGGTGTAAAAACTGCCGTAAAAGTCAAGGATCCAACTCTGGAAGTTGTAAACACTTGTCGTAATCATAATAAGTAACGGTATTCCTCCATTGTATAGAAATTTCTTTAGATTGATAGTCATTTTCAGGGTAAATTGAAATATGAGGTGTTGTATGAGATGAATGATGAGATAGTTGTGGCGTAGTGGCAGCGTGGCTGACTTTACGCGATAGTTGCGGGATCCATCATTTTTAGGAATTAATTAGTTTTATTTTTTCGCTCTGATAGAATTTATTTCAATTTTCATTTTCTTTGCTCTCACGCAATGCCTTTAGAATTCGATGAAAAGTGGGGAACGGAATGTATTAATACTATATTCCCTCTACTTACACTGCTGTGTGCGGGGTACAGCGTGAAGCTGAATTTAATTTTTTTTTTGAGGTTAAGTATAAGAAGAAATCCGAAAATTGTTAGGTTTTTGACAAAAAAAAACTGTTACATACAAATGTAAATTTAAGTTCATCAATTTTCAAAACTTTTAACCAAACCATTAACACGAAACCCTCTGTGTGTGAATTCGACTCGTAATTGACTACTTATTTTATGTTTATTTACAACACCATCTACAGAATATACAAGGAACTTGCTTCAGGGTTTTTTTAAAGGGGAATCACAGTACGGTAGTGTTAATAGTTTTCTCTCCCAAACGCAAGAGGTCACTTGTAAATAAATTACTTTCATCAACTAACGAATATTTCAATAAAATATTTATTTTTGAGTATTATTTTTGTTATCAAATTTATTAATCATAATATTATTACCAACAAATCCAAACCTCCAAGTAATTAATAATTCAAAGCACTATTAAAAAAATACCATTTTCTTTAATTTTTTATTACTTTTCTTTTAAAACGAACTTAATAATTTAATTAATTTTATAGGTACTATTATTTAATTTTTCTCAAACACAAAAAGTGGAAATAGATCAGTTAAGCTGTAGTTATAAACAGCAAATATACTCGTTTTAAATTTGCCACCAGATTTCAGCAGAAAGTGGAGAACGGAATATCTTAACACTAGGTTCCCTCTGCGTACCCTAACGTATGCGGGATACATCGTGAAGCTGAATTGATTTTTTTAAAAAACTAATCTTAAATAATATACCATTCTTATACACATACAACAATTATATAGCAACACTTTTTTTCTAATACAGCCGTCGAAGCATAGCAATGGTGGCAGCCGACGTCATAATCAAGGTAGCTGGGTTCAAATGGTTAGCGGCGTTAATTTTACATGAATCCTCCGAATTTTTGAAGAAAACAAACGTCGAGTTCTCCAAATCGTATTTTCGTACGGTCTGATCTAGCTTCGAAGCATCAGTTGCCTTTAGGTGAAGAGAACGCGTCAATTTCCATAGCTCATCTGTAATTTAGCAAAGAATATAGCATATACTTCTTTTCATACATAGCAAGATAGATACAATTTGGGAACCTAGTGTTAACACACTCCGTTCTGATTTAGGCACTTTTAAAGGCCACCCATGTGTCGAGTGGGAAAAAGCCACTTATTTTATACAGTACAATTTGAATGAGGAAAGAAAATATTTATTGAAATTTACATATATTTCCATTTCTTCGCTCTGGTGTCGAGGCAGACCGCGGTGCTGAGTTCCACCATTCAGTAGGAAATACCTCAATCCGGAGGAAAGTTGGCATCGGAAGTGTCCTAATGAGAAGCGGAATGTCTTAACACAATTCCCAGGTCCCTTTAACCTTCACTAACACTTACATGTTATACTTCCATCTACATTGTCAGCACACGCGTACAAAGTAATGTAATGCTCGTAGTCTACTCCCAATACTGAATATTTTAAGGTACGATTATCTGAAATAAAAAAATTATAATTGAGCATGTTCACGGAAAAGACAGAGTGATTTACTACTAAATTCTCTCTGATTACCCCCAAAAATACACAAAAATAAACACAAATAAAAAAATACCTTTATATTTCACTATAAGCAAATCGCCACCGTTAACTTCATCCCTTAGAAACACAGAACCATTATTGAAACTAGCTGTGTTGTTAACAACCCAAGTTACTGATATATCGGTGGTGTTATTCGTTTTATGGTTAAAATCAACCATAGCACAGTCGACTTGCTCGTTGAAGTTGGTGGCCACCGCCGCAAAGTACCATCTGCCGTCGAGCTGAAGAGAAAATACGCGGCGTTAAGTTACGCTTTTTTCAGCCAAAATAAGTAAGTAGATATCACATGTAGGGTTAATGGTTATTAAAAGAAATATCCATCCTGGGAGGTGCTTACCTTCGGCAAATCCAAAATGGTAGAGTTAACAACCGTACAGCTTGTACTCTGAGAATTAACTTTGTAAACAAATAAAATTAAAACAATATAAAATAACATTTTAGATTATTATATATGTATACTTTAGAAATAATATATTTATATGAGACCAAATTATAAGTGATTTTTATGTAAGTTAATGTCATAAAGAACCAAGCATTTGACTAAATCTTAGAACTCTACACATTTCTTGAAATAAAACTACTAAAGCAACGTATAAAAAGGAAACACTTTTATAAGATTTTTCCGGAAATCAATAGGGCTTCCGTATTTACTTTGAGTAATTTGACGGTATTTGGCGTTTTTTTAAGTAAAAAAAATAATTAGATCTTCTGCCTCAGTGCATTTAAAGTATTTCCTTTTGTTGATCAACTTTTCAATTTCCGGTTGATGGTTTTAATTGAATTTAATGAAAGAAAGACTTTGTTACAGTTTGAAAATGTATTTTTTAATTAATATTTTAATATTTTAGGGAATAAAGATTAAGAAATTTTATATTTGATTTTTGTAGACCCAAGTTAAATTTAGATTCATATTATTTTTCGTAATAAAATTGATACGTTATGGGTTTCGGTTAAATAAAATATTTCATAATTTCTTTTCTTCACTCTGGTTACGACGCAAAGCGCGGCGTTAATTTTCTCGACGTAACACTCAATGCCTCAAAAATTTGAAATCTTCTAATAGAGACCTGAGACCTGACCTGGCCTCAGCATTAGGGAACGAAGTGTATTAATTATGAACACTAAGTTCCTAATCTCCTTCTCCTCCCTCATCGTCTTCTCTCCTCCTCCCTTCTCCTTCGTCCCTTCTCCTTTATATGTAAAAAGAAACCGAGTGGAAATCGAACCCATTCAGTCATTTATGCAGTCATACACTATACCATGGTGGTCTTAACTACAGTTCAATATATTGGATTACGAAAATTTTTTTAAAGATAACTTTCAAATCTCCAAAAGATAAAGATAAGATAAGTGATACATGAAAAAATATTTTTTCTTATTGTCAATAGTATTTTAGCTGTAAGTAAGAATGTATCAATTTCTATTAATAATTTTTATTTTAGGCCTACAAAGTGTTAGTGAAGGACAGGTGTTGTTGTTTGGTGATTGTAAACAAGTGGAAACTATGAAATATTTTGAATTGGAAAAGGTAGAGCCACGTTCTTGTTTTCTAATTTATCTATTTATCTATGTTTGCTATTACAACTATTTGAACCAATTTTAATCTTGAAATACCTTTTGGTTTCTTTTTCTCTTTTGCTTATGAATCTTTTTGAAATATTATTTACTGTTAATAAACATCATATATGTCCGTATTTCTTATTTACACTATTTAAAAAAAACCGAACAAGCGCGAGTCTTCCTCTTTCTCCTTTGTCGCTTTAATATTTTATTATTAGCTGAATTCGAACCTGCTCCCCTTGAGAACCGTCGCGCTCTAACCACTAAGTCAACCGTTCTTATCCTTATATATTTTATATTAGTTTCTAGGAAGGTGGTATCAAATAGCCAGATTTCCATCATGGTATGAAGACGACGGTGACTGCTCATACAAACTCATCCAACGGTGCGGCAGAACCATACAATTTCAACATATTTACGTGAAAAGCGGGATACGATATGTACTGCACGTGAACAGCTCGTACACGCCTGGGGATGAAGCGGTTTTTAATATACGGGCGAATAATATTGGTTCGTTTTTTTTTAAATTATATATTTAATATATTTTAAACCCTTATGGGATGAAGAGAAAATTAAATCAATGACTAAACTCTCCGTTTTCTGATATTGTTAAATATTTCTATCGCGATCTTTTTGATCCTTCGATTCATCAATCTCAAAACTTACATAAATTGGTGAATCTCTATAATATCGTAAACTTATGACAATATACCAAAGTAAAGACTTTTTGCCTATAATTACTCTTTTGCAGAAATTAAGATAGAACTCTTCACATGATCTCCACAAAATGGAAAAACAATTATAATAAAAGCAATAAATCTATGCCAGGGGTTGCAATCTCCACTTGGGGGACTGATCTCTCTCTCTCTCTCTACCATAAACGCGATGCCTCGAATGCGAAAAAAAAACGCATAAATTCTGTCCTAACCTATTCCATTCTATTTTCCAGATCCCATTGGTATCCCGTTATCTATAATAACAACAGATTATACAAACTATGCTGTTGTATATGGATGCAAAACTAATGAAGAATTAAATTTAAAATATGGTGAGCATTTTAAAATAAATATAAAGAGTTATGAGCTGGTAAGGCTTAGGCGGAACAGACTCCTTCCTCCTCCTTTTAAGTAAAATAGGTTTGTCACGACATTGAGGCCAATCATGGCGCAGAGGCACCAATTAGTGACTTTAAACGTGACTGGTTGTGGGTTCGATCCCCACTCGAGGCAGTGAAATATTTATTTAAATTTATGATTTCATTTCTTAGTTCTGGTGTTAAGGCAAAGCACGGCGTTATGGAGAACGGGGTTTCTTAACACTAAGTTCCCTCTGCCTACTCTGTTGTGTGCGGGATACAGCGTGAAGCTTAAAGAAAAATCCGATTATTTATTTCCTTGCTCTGGTAACGAGGTAAAGTACACAATATCTCCAGAATTTCGGCAAAAAATGAGGAACAGAAGAGTCTCAATGAGAACTAATTGTTTTAACCCTAGGTTGCCAGGTTCCAGTAAGAACCTACACTCATATTACAGCTAAAAAACAAAAAAAAGTACATGTGTACATATTTTTTTCAGTGATTGCCTGGATCTTATCAAGGGATAACTTCCTAGAACCAGATATATTGGACAAAGCGTATAGAGAAGTGAACTCGCTACCCTCGAGCAGCATTGTGTATTTAGATACTGTGAAACACAACGAGAAGCACTGTGCCTATCACTGGTCAGCCCATGTAAATGCTGAATATATTAATAATACAACAGAAAAATAAAGAGAATACTTTAAATAAATTTTATATAAATATTAGTTTTTAAGTACATTTAATACAATAAACAAAATATATCATAATTATAATTATTTGAGAAATTAAATCCTGTATATATTCTCACCAGCTGATAAATTAGAAAAAGCAATTGATGAGTCTCTCGGTCCCTGTACAACCGAGCTTTTCTAGCCGTTGGTAGATCCTATAAGACTGATACAACTGACAGAGTTAATTTAATAAAGAATATTTTGATTTGTTTTATTTCTTTACTAAATAACTGACAAATTTACAAGCAAAAACTGACATATTTTTTTAAAAAAAGGAAGATTAAGTAACTAAGATGCAAAAAATAGTAGTAGTAGTACCTAATTTTCGTTAAATTATAAAGCTCATTAACGTCCTGCCAAACAACACCTCATCTCTAATAAATTATAAGCGCCTACGAATCTACTATATAATGAAGTATAAAAAATATTATTTGCTCCTAATATGTTCATAGGTGCGGGTGGTGGGGGTGTCTGGCAGGGAGTTATAACCACGCTAAATGTCTGGCAATGGACGACAACTTCTAATATTCGAAGATTCAGCGAACAACCCCAGCTTTGTGCAGGCGCGAAGCTAAGGAAGAAAAGAGAAAAAAGAGAGAAAAAAATAAAAAAGTATATTATGTTCATCTTTTTTAAATCTTAAACTGGTACAGCAAATCTAAAAGTAGTAGGCTCCAACGGAACATCTTCATAGTACTTAGCATTACAATTGCTTCGGTCTTCTTGTATAAGTTTTTGGTGATCTACTCCAATTTGCTGAAGAGGTTTCACAGCAACTTCTTTAGATACGGCATTTAATGTTGGATTCCTTGATAAAATCCACACGTAGACTGTAATAAAGTAGAAATATTTATAATTAATACAAATAAAAAAGAAAATATTATAATATGAAATAATTGAGAAAAAAATCTGAATATTAAAAGAATGGGCTCTACGATGGAAGATTTTTCCCCCTCTTTTTTACGTTTAAGTTACTTTTAAGCAGTTATGCAATAAATATCTTAATATTTATATTTAAGATACAATATGAAAATAATTCTAATTAGTTTAAAAAATGAACGATCGATCATATTTATTAAGAAAATAGCAAATACTTACTAAAATGTTTGTTAATCAAGTGACTGTACTGACAGGTGTATATAGTAGCANATCTCTACTCGAGGCAAATGAAATAACATTAACATTTTCATATATTCGGTCTAATGAGGAGGCAAAGTGCAGTTGATTTTCGCTACTCGTCAGTGGAAAATAGAGAACGGAGTGCCTTAACACTAGGTTCCACCTACCATGCTGAGTGCGGTATACTTTGTGAACCTTTCTAAAAAAAAGCTTACCTTTTAAGCAAAAAAGAAAACAAAAAACACACAACTAGCTATCTAAACCTAAACTATATCTAATTTGTTAGAACATTTACCGACTTCACATATCGTCTATCCCCTTGAAAACCGCCAAAGAAAACTCCTTCCCACTATTTCACCTTCGGGCATTACTGTAATCAACTCGTATACTAAAACCATTCTTTTAGCATTAAGAAACCATGTGTTTTAATAATATATATTTTATATCTATTTACATAAGGTTCCGAATATATTTCGCTTGTTTTCCGAAGTTCCAGTATAAATTTGTTTGGTTTGTACCAGCGGTACTGAACTCGCCGTTCGTGGGTGTAAAAACTGCCGTAAAAGTCAAGGAACCAACTCTGGAAGTTGTAAACACTTGTCGTAATCATAATAAGTAACGGTATTCCTCGATTGTATAGAAATTTCTTTAGATTGATAGTCATTTTCAGGATAAATTGAAATATGAGGTGTTATATGAGATGAATGATGAGATAGTTGTGGCGTAGTGGCATCGCAGTTGACATTACACGATAGATGCGGGTTCCATCATTTTTAGGAATTAATTAGTTTTATTTTTTCGCTCTAATAGAATTTATTTTCATTTTCTTTGCTCTCACGCAATGCCTTCAGAATTCGGCGGAAAGTGGGGATCGGAGTGTGTTAACACTATATTCCCTTTACCTACCCTGCTGTGTATGGGATACAGCGTGAAGCTGATATTTTTTTTTTAGGTTAAGTAAAAGAAGAAATCCGTAAATTGTTAGACATATCACAAAAAATACTGTTACATACAAATGTAAATTTAAGTTAGTCAACTTTTACTTCCCGTTGACTTACAGTCATGGCATCGATACGGAACCTCCTGTGAGCAAATCCGACTCGTAATTGATTACTTATTTTACGTCTATTTACAACGCCATCTACAGAATATACAAGGAACTTGTTTCAGGGTTTTTTTTAAAGGAGAATCACAGTACGGTAGTGTTAATAGATTTCTCTCCCAAACGCAAGAGGTCACTTGTAAATAAATTACTTTCATCAACTAACGAATATTTCAATAAAATATTTATTTTTGAGTATTATTTTTGTTATCAAATTTATTAATCATAATATTATTACTAACAAATCCAAACCTCCAAGTAATTAATAATTCAAAGCACTATTAAAAAAAAACCATTTTCTTTAATTTTTTAACTTAATAATTTAACTAATTTTATAGGTACTATTATTTAATTTTTCAAACACAAAAAGTGGAAATAGATCAGTTAAGCTGTAGTTATAAACAGCAAATATACTCGTTTTAAATTTGCCTCCAGATTTCAGCAGAAAGTGGAGAACGGAATATCTTAACACTAGGTTCCCTCTGCGTACCCTAATGTATGCGGGATACAGCGTGAAGCTGAATTGTTTTTTTTTAAAAGTAATCTTAAATTATGTAACATTCTTATACACATACAAAAATTATATAGCAACTTTTTTTCTAATATAACCGTCGGAGCATAGCAATGGTGGCAGCCGACGTCATAATCAAGGTAGCTGGGTTCAAATGGTTAGCAGCGTTAATTTTACATGAGTCCTCTGAATTTTTGAAGAAAACAAACGTCGAGTTCTCCAGATCGTATTTTCGTACGATCTGGTCTAGTTTCGAAGCATCAGTTGCTTTTAGGTGAAGCGAACGCGTTAACTTCCATAGTTCATCTGTAATTTAACAAAGAATTCAGCATATACTTATTATCACACATAGCAGGATAGGTATAATTTGGGAACCTAGTGTTAAGACACTCCGTTCTTATTTAGGCACTTCTAGAAACCACACCATGTGTTAAGTGGCGGAAAGCCAGTTTCTTTAATACAGTACAGTTTGAATGAGGTCAGAGGATAGGAGAGGAAATATTTATTAAAATTTACGTATATTTCCATTTCTTCGCTCTGGTGTCGAGGCAAAGCGCGGTGCTGAGTTCCACTATTCAGCACGCAAAACCTCAATTCGGCGGAAAGTTGGCATCGGAAGTGTCCTAATGAGAAGCGGAATGTCTTAACACTAAATTCCCAGGTCCCTTTAACCTTCACTAACACTTGCACTTCACTTACATGTTATACTTCCATCTACATTGTCAGCACACGCGTACAAAGTAATGTAATGCTCGTAGTCTACTCCCAATACTGAATATTTTAAGGTACGATTATCTGAAATACAAAAATTATAATTGAGCATGTTCACGGCAAAAAACAGAGTGATTTACTACTAAATTCTCTCTGATTACCCCCAAAAATATACAGAAATACACAAAAATAAAAAAATACCTTTATATTTCACTATAAGCAAATCACCGCCGTTAACTTCATCCCTTAGAAACACAGAACCATTATTGAAACTAGCTGTGTTATTAACAACCCAAGTTACTGATATATCGGTAGTGTTATTCGTTTTATGGTTAAAATCAACCATAGCACAGTCTACTTGCTCATTGAAGTTTGTGGCCACCGCCGCAAAGTACCATCTGCCGTCGAGCTGATGAGAAAATACGCGGCGTTAAGTTACGCTTTTTTCAGCCAAAATAAGTAAGTAGGTATCATATGTAGGGTTAATGGTTATTAAAAGAAATATCCATCCTGGGAAGTGCTTACCTTCGGCAAATCCAAAATGGTAGAGTTCACATTCGTACAACTTGTACTCTGACAATTAACTTTGTAAACAAATAAAACTAAAACAATATAAAATAACATTTTAGATTATTATTATATATATATACTTTAGATATAATATATTTATATGAGACCAAATTATAAGTGATTTTTATGTAAGTTAATGTCATAAAGAACTAAACATTTGCTTAAATCTTAGAACTCTACACATTTCTTGAAAATAAACTACTAAAGCAAAGTATAAAAAGGAAACACTTTTATAAGATTTTTCCGGAAATCAATAGGGCTTCCGTATTTACTTTGAGTAATTTGACGGTATTTGGCGTTTTTTAAGTAAAAAAAATAATTAGATCTTCTGCCTCAGTGCATTTAAAGTATTTCCTTTTGTTGATTAAGTTTTCAATTTCCGGTTGATGGTTTTAATTGAATTTAATGAAAGAAAGACTTTGTTAAAGTTTGAAAATATTTTTTTTAATTAATATTTTAATATTTTATGGAATAAAGATTAAGAAATTTTATATGTGATTTTTGTAGACCCAAGTTAAATTTAGATTCATATTATTTTTCGTAATAAAATTGATACGTTATGGATTTGTGTTAAATAAAATATTTCATAATTTCTTTTCTTAACTCTGGTTACGAAGCAAAGCACGGCGTTGAGTTTCACGACGTAACACTCAATGCCTCAAAAAATTGGCGGAAAATGGGGGACGAAAATCTTCTAATAGAGACCTGAGACCTGACCTGGCCTCAGCATTAGGGAACGAAGTGTATTAATTATGAACACTAAGTTCCTAATCTCCTTCTCATCCCTCATCGTCTTTTCTCCTCCTCCCTTCTCCTTCGTCCCTTCTCCTTTATATGTAAAAAGAAACTGAGTGGAAATCGAACCCATTCAGTCATTTATGCAGTCATACACTATACCAAGGTGGTCTTAACTACAGTTCAATATATTGGATTACGAAAATTTTTTTAAAGATAACTTTCAAATCTCCAAAAGATAAAGATAAGATAAGTGATATAAGAAAAAACATTTTTTCTTATTGTCAATAGTATTTTAGCTCTCAGTAAGAATGTATCAATTTCTATTAATAATTTTCATTTTAGGCCTACAAAGTGTTAGTGAAGGACAGGTGTTGTTGTTTGGTGATTGTAAACAAGTGGAAACTATGAAATATTTTGAATTGGAAAAGGTAGAGCCAAGTTCTTGTTTTCTATTTTATCTATCTATCTATGTTTGCTATTACAATTGTTTGAATCAATTTTAATCTTGAAATACCTTTTGGTTTCTTTTTTTCTTTTGCTTATTAACTTTTTGAAATATTATTTGTTTAATATACTTTTGATAAACATCATATATTCTACACAATCAAAAAAATCCAACAAGCGTGATTCTTCCTCTTTCTCCTTTGTCGCTTTAATATTTTATTATTAGCTGAATTCGAACCTGCCCCCCAAGGGAACCGTCGCGCTCTATCACTAAGTCAACCGTTCTTATCGTTATATATTTTATATTAGTTTCTAGGAAGGTGGTATCAAATAGCCAGATTTCCATCATGGTATGAAGACGACGGTGACTGCTCATACAAGCTCATCCAACGATGCGGCAGAACCATACAATTCCAACATATTTACGTGAAAAGCGGGATACGATATGTACTGCACGTGAACAGCTCGTACACGCCTGGGGATGAAGCCGTTTTTAATATACGAGCGAATAATATTGGTTTGTTTTTTTTATTATATATTTAATATATTTTAAACCTAATTCGCTATTTTCTGGTATAAAAGCATTGATAAATATTTCAAGCGCGATATTTTTGATCCTCCGATTCGACTATCTCAAAACTTACATAAATCAGTAAAACTCTATAATATGGTAATTAAACTCTATAATAAAAATAAAAAGTTTTTGCTCATAATTACTCTTTTGCAGAAATAAGAAAACTCTTCACATGATCTCCACAAAATGGAAAAACAATTATAATAAAAGCAATAAATCTATGCCAGGGGTTGCTATCTCCACTCGGGGGACTGATCTCTCTCTCTCTCTACCATAAACGCGATGTCTCGAATGCAAAAAAAAAGCATAAATATTATTCTGTCCTAACCTATTCCATTAAATTTTCCAGATCCCATTGGTATCCCGTTATCTATAATAACAACAGATTATACAAATTATGCTGTTGTATATGGATGCAAAACTAATGAAGAATTAAATTTAAAATATGGTGAGCATTATAAAATAAAGAGAGAGAGAGTTATGAGCTGGCAAAGCACGGCGTTATGGAAAACGGGGTATCTTAACACTAAGTTCCAAAGGGAACTTCCTCTCTCCCGGCAGAGGCCTACTCTGTTGTGTGCGGTATACATCGTGAAGCTTAAAGAAAAATCCGATTATTTATTTCCTTGCTCTGGTAACGAGGTAAAGTACACAATATCTCCAGGATTTAGGCAAAAAATGAGGAACAGAAGAGTTTCAATGAGAACTAATTGTTTTAACATTAGGTTGCCGGGTTCCAGTGAGAACCTACACTCATATGTTCGCTTACAGCTAAAAAACAAAAAAAAAAACAAAAAGCTAAAAAAGTACATGTGTACACATTTTTTCAGTGATTGCCTGGATCTTGTCAAGGGATAACTTCCTAGAACCAGATATATTGGACAAAGCGTATAGAGAAGTGAACTCGCTACCCTCAAGCAGCATTGTGTATTTAGATACTGTGAAACACGACGAGAAGCACTGTGCCTATCACTGGTCAGCCCATGTTAATGCTGAATATATGAATAATACAACAGAAAAATGAACAGAAAATTAAATTTTGTATGTCTTATTTACTTTAAATAAATCTATTATTAGATTATATTTTATACAATTAAAAGTTTTTTTAAGTCATTTAATACAATAAACAAAATATACCAAAATTATAATAATTTTAGAAATTAAATCCTGTATATATTCTCACGAAATGATAAATTTGATAAAGTAATTGATGAGTGTCTCGGTCCCTCTAAACCGAGCTTTACGAGCTGTTGGTCGATCCTATAAGACTGACAAAACTAACATATAACTTTGCTGCTGCTGAGTTATATAACTTTGCAATTCAAAAGTTCTTACAATAGCTTACTTTTAATTGAGTAAATTACTGACATATTTAAAAGCAAAGACTGACATATTTAAAAAAAAGGGAAAGATTAAGTAACTAAGATGCAAAAAATAGTATCTAACTTTCGTTAAATTATAAAGCTTAAATTTTTAATATTTTCTTGTGAATAATATTAGAAACTTAGCGTAGTTTAACCTCCTGCCAGATAGACACCTTTCAACTCTACTAAATTATAAGCACCTACGAATCTAATATACTAAAGTATAAGAAATATTATTTGCTCCTAATATGTTCGAAGGTGCTTATAGCTTATAAGATCTTGGGGGTGTCTGGCAGGGAGTTATAACCACGCTAAATGTCTGGCAATGGACGACAACTTCTAACATTCGAAGATTTAGCGGAAAATCCTGCCTTGTGCAGGCGCGAAGCTAAGAAAGAAAAGAGAAGCCAAAAAAAATAAAGAAGTATATGTTTATTGTATTTATATCTTAAACTGGCACAGCAAATCTAAAAGTAGTGGGCTCCAACGGAACATCTTCATAGTACTTAGCATTACAATTGCTTCGGTCTTCTTGTATAAGTTTTTGATGATCAACTCCAATTTGCTGAAGAGGTTTTACAGCAACTTCTTTAGATACGGCATTCAATGTTGGATTCCTTGATAAAATCCACACGTAGACTATAATAAAGAATAAATATTTATAATTAATACAAATATAAAAGAAAATATCAGAATATGATATAATTGAGAAAAAAAACTGAATATAAATGAATGGGGTCCACTAGGTTTGCCCCCCTTCTTTTTTACGTTTAAGTTATATGCAATAAATATCTTAATATTTATATTTAAGATATAATATGAAAATAATTCAAATTAATTTAAAAAATGAACGATCGATCATATTTATTAAGAAAATAGCAAATACTTACTAAAATGTTTGTTAATCAAGTGACTGTACTGACAGGTGTATATAGTAGCATAGTAGTTGTAGTTTGTTGCTAGCACACGGAACGGGTACTTGCGAGTCTTTACTGAAATATTTAGGATAAAATAAATACTAAATTATTATATTTAAAAAAAACTAAAATATGCAGCAGCAGGGTAGGCATAGGAAAGCTAGTGTTGAGGGGCGTAACCCAACGCCGCGTTCTGTCTTCTTAGAAGAGCGGGTTAACGAAAATTCTTTCGAATGAAAATCGAACCCGCATCCATCACGTCCTAATAATTAAAAAACTATCAAAATACTCAGAAAAACAAATTGATTTTCTAACATAAATATTTTTTTCTAATAATACTAACTTCGCCTTGGTGCATTTTTGAAAGCAAAAGTTATATCCAATTTTGATGCTTCTTCAATGCTAGAAGGTATTTCTATCTTGCCGACGCTAAATCGATGGAAAAGTCCAAGATCAACTCTGGACTGGTTTAAGTAAATTCCTGAAGGTCTGGTCATGAGCTCGATCGTCGAACAATTGTTTAACTGCTGGCCATCGCTGGAGTAATGGTAGGCTTGGTACCACTTGCCATAGAACTGGTGAAATATATAAGAAAAAAAATAGAATTTATCATTTTAGCCCTGACAATCCTATATTAGGCACAGTGAATATAATGTTGAGACACTCCTTTTTCGACTTTCAGCCCAATCTTCGAGACATTGCTTGCTGTTAACTTAACTCTCCGACTTGTCTACTACAGTGCAGGGCGGAGAAATGAAAATAATATTATCGCGTCGGACGCAACGGCTAGATTAAGAAAGAACAAAATATTTATAAATATAAGAATAAACATTTTGTGACCAGTCTTGGCTCAGAGGCACAAGAGTGTGACTGTAAACGCTAAAGGTTGTAGGTTCGAGTCCCTCTCGAAGAAATGAAATATTTAATATTTTTATTTTCCTCCTAGAAATTATTTTTTTCATTTCGTCGAGTAGGAATCGAACCCAGGCCAGGACAATTAATAAACAAACATAACTAAAACAATACGTACTTCAGCTAATCTGAAATCTTCTTTCAGCCCAACATTATCTGGACATCTTCCAGGTATTGTAAAATATGCAAATGCAGAATTAAAACAAAAAACTAAATATATCAACTTCAGCATTATGCCAGCTGATTGCATACTGAGAGTATCTCGAAGAGTATAACCGGAGGTTAACTATAGGTTATCTATCAACCAGATGATTCTAAGAATAAATATAGAGTGCTAGATACTTTCTTATTTGTTTTATTTAATTATATAAATAATTAATTATATTTGTTAAATATTAACTAAAAATATATATTTAAAATTTCATATTTGAGTAAGAACTTTGTAACTGCGACAGGTTATGGGTTTAATTCCCACTCGAAGATATGAAATATTTAATATTTTCAATTCCTCGATCTGGCAAAACGCGGTGTTGAGTTCCACCACTCAATGCAAATGCCTCCGGAATTCGGCGGAACATGAGGAATGGAAGTATCTTAATGGCAACGGAGTATCATTACAACTAGGCTCCCAGGCTACCTCTGCTTACCCTGGAAGGATGAAGCTAAAGAAAAAAAAAGGGAAATAAGTATAGGCAGCCGCAAGATTAAGTAACAAGAGTGAATAAAAAAACCCATTTATCTCCTTAGAGAAAAGCCAAAGATCTAGCATTGTGGCGTGGCATTAGAGAGGCTCCAGCAGTGGACGAGGACAGGCTGGTGTTGATGATGATGATTGGGACTGTACTATTTTACAAAAATGTAGCAATCAATAAATTTTCCTTCACCAATCTATGTAGATTCCATTCAAATTGAATTATTAAGCTAAATGTAGACGTAATAGATATCTTATAAGATAACGTAAGAACCTAAAACAAACTTATACCTATTTTTTTTCTATACTTAATTTTTTTTGGTATAATTGCGTAGACTAAGGGAACATATTGCTAAGACAATTCGTTTCCAATTTTCTGTCAAAGACATCGAACCCATAGCTATTGTGCTTATATTCAGTTACGTAGTGGCGACGTGGTACACCACTGTGCAATGATGGCATCACTCAGTATAGTATGTTATAAATATTTCTCAGTAATCTCTTGTTTTGTTTATTAAAGCACATTTTATTTCATTTCTAGTAATTTTACAAGGAAAATTATTGACTTAAATAGGATTTTCAATAAGATTAAAGATTTTAAAAATTGCAATTATATTTTTATAGGAACCTATAACAAAGTTGTATGAAAATTATCTCTTTCAATGCGTTTTTATTTAAAAGGTATTAAAAATATGTATAATAATTTAAGTATTTAATAATTTCCAATTCAAAATAAACAAATCTAATAGCTCGCCCTACACAAATGATTAAATTCATTTTATTTATATTCCGTATACTTTCAATTTACAATTAACTGTTCTGTATCTACGATCCCAGTTATATACTCATAAAAACAATTACAAGTAAACATTTTTCTATTCTTAATTTAGTGAACCCCTGAAAAATCTTAAAAAATCTCAAATATCATATGAAAATATTTACTATAGCTAAAAATAACCAAATCTAAAAAGAAAACAACCGTTGTCCATTGGACAAACGAACCCCCATTCAATTGGCAATTTTAATATAAAGCGAGTTTACGATCATTTAATAATAAAATTATCGTGTGGGACGCGACCCCGCAATCTGTAACGCACGCTCGGACGTACTACATGTCCACAATGTTATTTTTATATATATTTGGTGCTTATATTACTCTAGCAGCAGATGCAGCGGAGTTCACTCTGCCAGGTGAATGTCCTGAGGTGAAAATACAAGAAAATCTAGACTATACTAAGGTTAGTTTTTTCAATTTTTTTTTACTTCGAACTACTTCCGGTTGAGACCGTCACGGCACAGGCACAAACGTGTGACTATAGGTGGTGGTTGTGAGTTCGATTCCCACTTGGTGGAAATGATAATGTTATTAGAACGAGCAAAGTCGCGAGCTGGTTGCTTGTTTTATAATATAAACGTTCGCCAGAGAACTCACAACCGTCTCTACATTCAGACACCTCAAGTCAAAGATATTACTTATTTATAAAAAGTAATACATTTAACACAATTGTATTAGATTCTTTCATTTTCTTCTTCTTCTTCTTCTTAATGTGCCTCTGCAACTAGTGAAGTTTGGCAGTCAACTTCGCATACTTAGTCCTGTCCCTAGCCAAATGAATCAAATCTAAGGCGTTTTTAATTCTAGTCCATTCCTTGATGTTCCTTAGCTATGACTTTCTTCTACCGCCGGTTTTCCTTTTCCCAGAAACTTTTCCCATTATTATAGTTCATTTTCTATGAAAGCATGTATAATATCTTTCATCTTTATTTATCTTCTTGATACATATCAAAGAAGTTCGTCATCACAGGTACCTACTCGTATCAATTAAAGATAAAGTCTATTCTATTTTTACTCACAATGCGTTGGCTTTGCTACTCTTAAGCTATTGTAATTGCGTATTCGTCTTTATTTTAGTTTGTTGTAATAAAAGGAATTTATACAAAAGAAAATTATTATTTTTTTATTACTCTGGTGAAAAAACATAATGTCTCAAAATATGGTAGACAAAAAGAAGCTAATGTTAATACACTCCGTTTTCCACTCTCCGCCCAATTTTCGTGAATGATTTCATGTCGAGTACAAGTTGAACATTGCTTAAAATTTAATTCCTCCAAGTGAGAATAACACAGTTTCTTAACACTAGGTTCCCTCTGCCTACCCTGCTGTGTATATAGCGTGAAGCTGAAAAAAAAATGAGAATCGACCCCATAAACGTCACATTTACAGTCAATTTTCATAATAAACGTCTAATATTTATTTTTATTTCTTACAGTTTTCTGGTCTATGGTACAATGCAGCTAGCTACGCCAGTGACGGTCGAAGCGTATACGATTGCGCCTCGCTAGACTTCCAGGAGGATAACCTGGGCTACACGCTGAGAGAGACCTACGTAGATTTGGATCAAAATAATAATAGAACCCAAAAATCCTATTTCGCAAGAGTAGATCCAACTTTTGATGCTGGTAATAAGGCACAGTTCATTGTAAGCCATGAAGATGGAGGTTAGTTCTAACATTTTAGATTATATTTATATATTTAAAATTTGATGACTTTTGTACCCCCTTTCCCCTATAATATAAAAAATGTATGGAAAAAGGTAGTTGTTATAGGTATTTCCGTTGACAAGACAAAAAATGGCGGTGTCGAAAAATATTATGCTATCTATGCTTATCCAGGTAAAAGCTGGAGAAGCAATACTGTGGCATGGTGTGCATGCAAGCATAAAAAGATGAAAGAGTTACATCACTACATTTGATTCTAAAAGATGAAAAAGTTACATCTCAACACAGTATCAAAAAAATCTCTCTTCATTGTTTGGAGGTGTAACTCTTTTAATTTTTCACGATTTTAACTTTGACTGCTCTACTTTTTAGTGATAGCTATTGATTCACTTCTTCTTGGATTCTTATCGTATATACTCTAACCGATGAAAATGAAAAACAATTTAAATATTTGGACATTCGAAATTAAATAACTTGGTCTTGTTACTATTAAAAAACACACAACCACTGCGTTTAAATACGTTCCGCTCCAAATCATATTTAACTGATACAATAATTACAATTTAAATAATTTTAATATATATTTCAGATAAAGTTCTGCAGTTTCCATTCTTTATACTTGCAACAGACTACGACGGGTACGCTATTGCATACACTTGTAAAACATTGAAGAAGAAAACTAGGACACATTACGGTGAATATTTTTCTATAATATTTTAAAACGCATAGATAGGTTGATAACTTTCCACTGAATTCTGGAAGCATTGCGTGTTGAGTGGCGGAACTTAACGCCGCGCTTGGCCTCGACGCCAGAGCGAAAAATTAAAATTAAAAAATCAATAAATATTTCATTTCCTCGAGTGGGGAAATGAAATCGGATCCAAAACCAGTCTTGCTTCCTTGACTGGCCATTGTTGTTAGTTAGTGTCTTAACTCTCTGCTAAGCAATAAAAATATGCGTATTTATTCCGAAATTAAGATAAAATTTACATCATAATATTTTACAACTACCTATAATTACAAAATATATCCTCCTATATTGGAATATTATATTTACGAAATGTTGCAATTTTTATTATTTTCAGTTTTCACCTGGGTGCTATCACGAAGGAAAGAAAAATTACAAGGGGAACTGCTGAAAAACGTTGAAAACACCCTATCGAAGTACCCAGAACTGGCGGAGCATCGACAATCTTTTGTTCTTAAAGATTTTTCTGAGGCTAGCTGTGGTTTCACAAATAAATACGAGACTGATTTCTTTACAAATAATTTTTGGTAATAGTTACTCAATCTGTTTTGTTTTAAAATAATTAAAAAATATATATTAAAAGTAAAAAAAAATAAGATTTTGTGAACACACAATTATGCTTGAATAATTTATTTTGAAAATAAACGTATAATTCTGGTTTTTATTTTATTTGCCAATTTTTATTCTATTATTTAATGCGAATTAGAAAATGTAAGTACGAACTTACTATATTTCTTCTTAGCAAGTCACTTATACTTATTTTATAATATTTTTATTAGGGTACAATATAGACGATCACTAGAAATATTTGAAATATCCTAAGCAATATAATAAATAATTCCAATAAAATTAAGTTGACTGTGTAAAAAGGATCCTAATGTCATATTATGATGCAAAATAAATAAACATTATAATTATTACACACATAGTACGAATATTCTTTTTGTTTCCCAAAACAGATAAAATATTGCACAAAAAATTATATTACAGTAAAAACTCGATTATCCGGCCCTCAGTTATACGGATTCGCGATCATCCGGACTATCAACCGCGATAATTATTTTACACGATCTACTATAAAGAAACATAAGAAAAATATGTATATATATGTACATAAATATTACACATATGAATTTACGTACATATATCAAAAAAATATTAATAATTTCTTAATGAATGTTGATTTTCGTTGGTATTTCAACGAAAATCAATCTTACTTGTTAATTGCTTCTTGCTTAATCAATCAATATTACTTGTTGTTATTAATAGATATATAACAATGTTGTGCTACATGAATGCAATGAATTGAATTTAGAATGAATTAAAATTTACTAATACATATTTTCAATTCTTCGCTCTGGCACCAAGGCAAAACCGGCGTTTAGTTCCGCCACTCAACTGTACAAAGACTATACAATATGTACTTTAAAGTGTTGTTTAATATACTTTGTTTAAACTGTGAGTAGACTTTTTGTTCATCTCTATCAACTCTATAAGAATAATCACTGATAACTAAATCAGTTGCCTGTTTCATTTTTATAATTTCTTTACAACTACAACTTTATCATTAGCAATGTGCCACAACGTCAGGCTTGTGCCGAAGGCTGCGAATTCACCAAGGTCTTACTTAACGGGCGAAAACGAAAGAAAAATTCAGAAAATGCATAGAGAAATCTTCTTCCTCCTGGCATTAACCCCGGCTCTTGCCAGGATCTGCCTTCCTACTCAACTTACTCCACTTTGCACGGTCTTTTGCGGCATATAGAAATGACTGAATTGACTCTCGGCTGGCACATGTCCCAATATGGTCACTATCCCTAATAATTAACGTTAAAATAATCATTACCAATAACTTTCGGGTTATCCATCCATCCATCCATCCATGGTCCATTTTTGTTTGGTCGGTATTTCCAAGATATATAGAGTGATATTTTAAATCTGTTTTATGAAAGAGAAGGTCCATTATAACATTTCAATTTAGTTTTCCGTATCCGTATATTATTAACCTATTTAAAAAAACAATTGCACAGATTCTAAAGGTAGAATTATTTTGTAATGTTTTTCAAGGTTTTATAATCACTGAAAATCGCCAAACGTACCTGAGAGGAGGTGAAATTGATAAATACTGTTAACATCCTATATATAGATATTATATAGACGTCTGAATCCGCTGTTCATATATGAACATATTAGCAAGAACTTGACCTTGCATTAGACAAATCGGGACCGGGAGGAGTATAAAAGGAGAACTCTGAACTTAATCGAATTAGTGGGATAAAGGATCCTTTGAGAGTAAGATCAACGTATAACAACAATGTATCGCTTCGCTTTTTTACTTTTGATCGTGTCCGTCGCTGCCAATTCTTGTCCAGAAGTGCAGCCTGTTGAAAATTTCAATTTTACATCTGTAAGTTGTACTAAATATCATATATTTTTTAATTAAATTCATGTCCTTTATAATTAAACGAGGTAGTGAAAAAAGGGACCCCCATTCGCTTTAATCTCTAAATATCTGTGGATATTTGTTAATATATGAATTAATTGGAAAATTGTATAGTTTTAAATATTTTTGTTTTTTTTTTAAATTATATTAACATACTAAGTAGTTCAGAATTATAAGGGAAACGTGGAAAAACTAAAAAAACATACAATATTTCCCATAGTGAAACATATAATAGCATCATCAAAATCAAACTCCCCATACATTTCTTTCCAGTATGGTCAAGGCATTTGGTATGAAGTAGCACGGTACCCTAATGCAGGAATAGACATCGGTGAGTGTGGTTCCGCTGAATACAAGTTAGAAGGAGATGAGATTAAAGTGAAAAATTTTCACGTTGTCAATAAGAAAGGTGTATACGTTGAAGGTATTGCAAAACTTGCTCCGGATGCTGGAAAAGCAGGAAAAGTGGCCCACAGTATACATCATGGAGGTAATTTAATAAAATATTTTTTTTTGGTACCATTATTAGTCTTATTGGTAGCATGGGAGAATTCTAATTTATTTTGAATAATATTTTTCATTTTGTTAACTCACAGACAGTCAGTCAGTCAGTCATTCATTTTGAACAATTTAAATTTGATAAAAATATAAAGTGCGAAGGCAGTTTTGTTACTTATCCGTTATTTCTCAAGAGTCCTTGTAAATCGAAAAAAAAGAAATTTTCACTTGGTCCTAAGGATTTACTGTATGTTTTCCTTATAGCAGCTCGCTGGTGTTATTGCACTTTTTCATCTTATATTAAAATAAAGTATTTTATTTCAGCAGGAGACGCGTTGAGTGATAGTATTTTGAATATTTTAGCAATCGACTACGACAAATTTCTTATCGCATATTATTGCAAATATGATGAAACTTCACAAAAACAACAACGTATGTATGACCAGGAACTCTGAAATTATATTATCAGTGACTTTAATATAATTAAAAAAACATGAAATTGTAAATCTTAAATTAGTAATTATTAAAATTACAATTTGTAAATATTTTTAATAATACAACCAAATCATGAACATGTAATTTGTGTATAATCGAATAGTTCTCGTAAGTTTTAGATAAAATAGAAATATAGATAAGAAAAATATAGATAGATAAGAAAATTATTTAAAAAAATTATATAACTTAAATTTTTATTGCAGAATTCGCTTGGATCCTTGCTAGATCTAAGAATCTCTCCCCCGAATCGAAGGCGGCCGTTGACAAATATTTAAAGGAATGCATAGTGTTGAATGCTGAGCAGTTCGAGTGGCCTAAGTTCAGCGACGAGGCTTGTAAAGTTGAAGCTTGAAGTAGCTATAAAAAATGTGATAAATTTTAAGCGGTTTAAAGATTTTGGAATTCTGGAAGAATTATTATTTTCAGTACATTAATCAGCAATATAACCTAAAAATAAATTTATAAAATATGCATATTTTTTTTATTAAAATGATTCCTAACCTGACCTCACTTTATTTTAATAAAAGAAGTAGAAATAAAATGTAGCTTTAGAAATAATTATTAATGTTTTAATTTATGTAATATAACGAAAATTTTCCCTCTGCCTACCCTGCTGTGTGCGGGATAAAGCGTGAAGCTGAAAAAAAAATATACTTAATTATGAATAATACACATCTCATAAAGGTGTGTGGTGCTACTTTATGTCCTGGAACTTTAGTGTATGTAGTATTTGTATGAACGTAGACAATGCTGAAGACGTGACCGCGGGGCATTTATTTAATTTATCGGCCGTTTTGCAGTAATGCGCTTAATCTAAAGACTTATATTGATCTCACAAATCAATTAACATGAGAAAATTAAAAAAAATACTAACAAGTAAAGCTTATTACACTGTACAAGAATATTTAGAGGACAAACATGTATGGAATTAATGTCTATTGAATGTAATGCAGGATAGCTGCCAGCTAATGTAATAGATTGTACCATTGATTTTGAAAAGAGCAACTGTTGAGTTTCTTGCCGGCTCTTCTCAGCAGAACTGCCTTCCGAACCGGTGTTAGCTTTTTTTATCTATAAGTTCATTCGATGATTCAAAAGTGCTTATACTAGTCTATTTAAATCCAGAATATTTTAAATTTGAATTCGAACGTCAAAATGTCTAAAATTGGGCGGAGAGTGGAGACAAAAATGTCATACTAAGTTCCCTCTGCCTACACTGCTACATATGGCATACATTGTGAGGCTAAATAAGAAGATAAGTTTTTATCAGCTATAAAAAGTCCATAAAATGCACAAAAAACTTGTTTGTAATTTGATTATTTTTTAATGTCAATAATATATTATTTTAATATTTATACTCTTATTTTTGGCACTTTTAGGGGTACGTATTCAAAACAAAAAGACGAAACCCTTATTATTTTGTCGTTCTTCGGTCTACCTGTTTGATTATTGATTATTAAGACATGTTTTGTAGGAATACGTAGATACCTCCACGTGAAAATTTCATTTAATTTCAAGCTGAAATTAATATCTAATATCCAGGTTTATGTATATCTGTTGATGTGGGTTTCTTAAATTTTGCAACAATCGAAATGAAATAAAATAAAATAAAAGTGAAGAAAAATATTTTTTTAAAAGAGTAGTTATAATAAATATTTTTTTTATTATAAACTATAACGAGATAGAGTATATGTAACAACTTAATAATCAAATTGATACGGAACTCCCAATGGGGAAGACTGACGCGCTATTGACCAGTTTTATATTAAATTGCTCGTTAAGATGTCCAAACAAATGCTATTTACTTTAAAATATACGATCTCGAAATCGATTCATTAAACAACCGGTAAGTGGCCATCGTAAACGACTTGATAAGACTAATTTTGTACAAGAATACAAATAGCCATAAAATATGTCGATAACCCAACATTTTTATATTCGTGACCTGCAACTGGGATGTATATATAAAGTAAAAATTTTCCGAAATTAAGCAAATCATTCACAGATCTGTCAATAATACAAGATGTCTTTGATATCGCCAGTAGGCCTCGTCGCGTCAGTCTCGGCCAATGGCTGTCCAGATATCAAAACTGTTGATAACTTTCAATTTAACACAGTAAGTACAATATAATTATATTTTTTCATCAGCCTATCGCCGTCCACTGCTGAACGTAGGCCTCCCTCATCAAGCGCCAACCATCCTGGTTTTGGGCTTCTCGCATCCATCTTCACCTTCTTTAAATCGTCTGTCCATCGTGCTGCACTACGCTTGCCTAAGCGCGATCTCCACATATATTGTATTGCTTTGTTTATTATTTATCTTTGAATGCCCTCATCACAGGAGCAAAATAATCTACCAATTTTAAATTTTACTAAATGCATGAATTACGAAAAAGGACAGCCTTATGGACCTTGGCTTGGCTTGTCACCTTTTTCGTAACCCATATATTAAATAATTTGGTAATTTTAAGTAAAATGTTATTTACATTGATTATGTTTTTGTTTGTTTGTGTTTTAAGTTCCTTTTTCAACACTAGTCTATTTTTATAAGTCTCAAGTTACCTCTCTCGGGTTCTGATGATATCGAAATTATGTTAATCGGCAAATCCAATACGACTGCTACACCCTTTTTTATATATGCCTTTTTTATCTATAAGGCGAAATTCTTATTGAAATTAACCGTCATAAAAAAATGTAAGGAAAATCGTCGTGTCTCTTTATCTATATAAAATTCTAGATATTTTATCTTCTCTCAAAAGTGTTTATTTTAATGCATTGACCCGGATTTTGCTCGTCAGTTTAAATACTAGTAATAAATATATCCATAAAGATAGTATAAACTTTTATTTATATCCAACTGCGGCGAAGCAAAAAGGAGGGTTATGGTTTTACTGCGCATGGTATATCCGTTCTTTTGTTCCATTGATCGTCGTGTGTGTGTGTGTGTGTGATATGTCGTTGGATTTGTCTTGTTGACACGAGTATTATTGCTTAAACTTAGATCATTTTAAAAAAGAGAAATGGTTCTAAAAATTATCATCACTTCATTCCTCATGCACCGCCCGATTTTCGTGATCTCACAGTTAAACACTAAGCCACGACGGCCTCATCTATATTCAATTTGGTGATTACAGTTCGGACAAGGCATATGGTATGAAGTCGGGAGATACAACCACCCTGCTGAAGAAGGTAGCGTGTGTGGCCACGCGGAATACACGCTAGTTGGAGATGAAATAAAAGTGAAAAACTATTTTGTTCGTAACAACAAGGCGTACACTATTGAAGGAACAGGTAGACCAGCCCCAAGTGCTGGTAAATCAGGCAAGATTCTCTTCCAGTATCCCTATGGACGTAAGTAATGCTATATTGTAATGCTCTAAAATGAATTATTTAATTAAGAACCTACGATATACGATATACTATATATAAGTGACGTTTGTGGGTTCGATTACCTTTAAGGGGAATTAGCTATATTTTCAATTCCGCGGCGTTTCCGCCAATCGACACACAAAGTCCTGAAAATGGGAAGGTTTCGTCTGCCTACCCTGCTGGATAGACCATGAAGCAAAAGAAGGAAGCTAAGGGAATAAAAACGCTGCAACAGTCTCATCTCTATTAATAATATTTGCTGTTTTTATTATAATATACGCAGTTATTTTTGATCCGCGTTCAATATTTAATTTATTGATATGCCCACTTTACATGGCGACCCTGACCCTGGTTAAAGTTCGGGAACAGTGGAAAATTTTGCGCATTTGTTTAAATAATTGTGAGATTTTTACCCCGGGCTTTTAGAAACTGTCTAAATTTGCAAACTTTTACATTTTATCTAAAAAAATATCTTTTATAAGTGCAGTATTTATCATAAAGTATTTTTTCCAGCTGGGCGTTCAATGTCTGATAGCATTTTCAACGTGTTAGCGATCGACTACGATAACTACTGCATCGGCTACTACTGCAAATGTGACCAAGATTCACAAAGCCATCAGGGTATGATATTTTTATTATAATATTTAATATTTTTGAAGCTGTCGTGATGCAGTGGAGTAGCTGACTCTAAGCGAGATGGTGGTCGGTTCGACCCACTCGAGGTATATTCAAATTAATTTGGCTTCTCCGCCCTGGTAGACAAATGGCGTCGTTTAATTCCGTTAATTAACGCATATATTTCAAATATGGGGAAAGCATAACAGAGTTTCTTAACACTAGATTATTTCGGTCTACCCTTCAGCCTGCTTGTGCGGAAAAGAACATAAATCTATAAAATAAATAAAATCAGCACCAGCTCACCCACACAGCAGAGTAGGCAGAGGGTATGTAGTGGTGAGACACTCTGTTCCGCACAAAATAATTTTCTTAAATATATACTTGGTTCTTTCCAGACTTTGCTTGGGTTTTCTCTAGAACGAAAGTTCTCTCTGCTGATGCCAAGGCCGCTGTTGACAAGTTTATTAGTGAATCCAAACTTTTGGACAGTAAGAAATTCATTTGGCCGAAATTTACTGAAGAAGCTTGCAAAGTAATACCTTAAGAATAATATGATGCAGAAAACAGCAACAGTAACGATCTCACCCTGGATATACAAATGTAATGAAATATATTAGATAATATATTAATATATATTGTTGACAATATATTCACACAGAAATTTTAGTTTTATTGACTACACTCTCCGTCAAAATATAACTCTTACAACGCCTCGCGTGGAGTTTACTGTGTAAGGTATAATGGTTCTATGACAATAAGCACCCAAAAGGTAAGCGCCACCATTGCGTGTTGAGTGGCAGAACTCAACGCCAACCCTTGTCTCAACACCAGAGCGAAGAAATGGAAATATAAATGTAAATAAATATTTCACTTCCTCGAGTGGGGATCGAACCCAGAACTGTCACGTTACAGCCACACCCTTGTGCCGCTGTGTCATGACGGCCTCTGTTAGATAGACAGTTAAGTTTTTTTTTACTTTAACCACTTATGATTGTAAAATTGTTATCATGTGATAACCCTCCACGTTGATTTCAACGTGAGGCTATAACGATATTATGTTTATAGATAAGGTTTTTTTTTTAATAATATATAATAAATGTATATTAGAAATGTATCATTCTTTATTAATGTATAGGACATGGATTAGCTTATAAAAAAATATTTAATAAATTAAAAAAATATATAAAAATAAATAAATAAATATTATATTAATAAACGGGGATTAGCTGTTAATCAAATTAGATTACATATCCTATATAATATTTCATAAAGTGTAAATACGTCGTTGTTGCACCAAGCGATATGAAGTTTCGATGAATCGAGAATGTTGCTATTCGTTATGGAAGCTGTCAGTGGTGGCGCTGGGGCACAGGCGTGCTACTGTACGCGACGGTTGTGGGTTCGATTCCCACTTATGGGGAAAAAATATTTAATATTTTAATTTACTCGCTCTGGGAACTCACTCGTTGAATGGCAGAACTTAACCCGTCGAGTTCCGCCATTCAACACGCAATTCCTTAAGAATATGGTGCAACAGAGTGTCTGGTCATTAGGTTCCCAGGTTCCATCTGCCTACCTAATGAAGTTAAAAATGAAGTGTCTGCCTGCCTAATGAAGTTAAAAATAAATTGTGTGGTCACACTCAACGGCGTGGTTTGTGTAGAAATAAAATCCATAATATTTATTTTAAAAATTTCTTTCACGCCTTCAATAATAATTAAATATTAAATTTCATTTTAAGGAACATTTCAAATAGAGAATGTGGAAATTGAAAATTAAATTTTTATACAATTCTTTTTTATTTTTTTGTAGAAAGACTTTTATTATTTATACTTTTAAATTTTATTTAATTCAAGCGTCAACTTTGCAAATATCATCGCTGAAACTAAGCCAATTGAATTTGTCACTCTGCAACACATCAGACTCCTTCACGAACTTGTCGATAGCAGCTTTAGCATCTTCAGAAACAACTTTGGACCTTGAGAAGATCCAGGCATAATCTGTTAAAATAAATTAATTATCTATACTTCTATACTAATATCAAAAAGTAGAGGAATTGTTGGATATTTGGTTAAACACGCTAATCTCAGGAACTACTAGTTGGAATTAAAAAATATTTTTTGATGGAACCAAATACATTCCATTGGAATGATATTCCATTTGCATACATAACGTAAATTTATTAAATAGTTACGTGGCTATTTATACACGTCAGTTGTAGGTTCAATCCTTATTGGATTGATGGTAAATATTTAAAAGGAAAACACCAGCGAGGTATTAAGTGGCGGTTCACTTAACGTCATGGAGACTGGAGATAAAGAGAGTATAATTTTAAGAGAGTTATCTCTGTTTGTAATATAAACATGCACTATCATATACGAATATATTTGAAATTCCTTACCAACGTGACTGTGGGATTTCTCATTGAAATTACAGAAGTATGCAATAAAGTACTTCTCATAATCAATATCGACGATCTCCAAAATGTGTTCTGTTGAGAAAAAATATTATAAAAATTGTATTATATTCCAATCATTAAGTACTACTAAATATAAATAAAAGATGTTAAATTACATCAATGAGAAGAATTTCATTTTAGCTTCATGCTCTATTCCGGTTAGAACCAAAGTAGTCTTAAGGAAGTGGAAGTGGCTAAGCGACACTTTGTTACCAACTTTGTTTTGTTACCAGAGCGAATAAATAAAAATATCCATACCTCAAGTAGCACTCGAACCTCTAACCGTCGTGTTAAATCAGAGACTGTGCCCTTGAATTACGACGGCTTCAACATTACGCTAAACTTTCTTAAACTATATATCGTCGGCTTAAAGTGTAAACCTGCTAACAGTCTATTAAGCAAATTATACAAAGAAACAAAAACGTGTTTAGAAGCTATGAGTTTTATTTTGAACTGTTTTATTTTCTCTATTATATTAAATAAAAAAGGTGCTTTATTAAAGAGCAATGGGTAACAGAGTGGTCTTTCTTCATATCCTGAACTTGTCAAGAAAAATACAAAAGATATATATGGATAAACACAAAAAAAAATTACAATCCAAAACAGTTTTAGCTTCAAGCTGTATCACACACACAACAGATAGGCAGATGGAACCTAGTGTTAAGTCACTCCGTTCCCCACTTTATGCCGAATACTGGAGGAAGAAATGGAAATATACATTTAAATAAATTACTGCCCAAAACGTACCTCCATATTGATTTTTCAATATAAGTTTCCCAGACTGTCCTGCATCAGGTGCGAGGCGTGCCACACTATCGATGATATCAGCTTTGTTATTGATAACAAAGTGGTTCTTCATTTTGATCTCTTCGCCTTCCAATTTGTATTCAGCGTGACCACAGACACTACCGCCGGGAGCGCCACCGGAATACCTGGCCACCTCATACCAGATCCCATTTCCAAACTAAAATTTTTGTGACACATGTTAATTATAACCGAAATTTGATTGCTTACTTTTTTTTACTATTCGTTTTTCTTCTTCTTTGCACTTTATTAATTTTTATCCTAATATTTTGATTATAAGGGCTCATAAAATGATTTAAAATGTGTACGAAACAATATTAATTGAATTATCGATAGTTTTAGTAACAAAATAAAAAAAAAATTGATCACCAGTAACCACAAAAGCAACACTCACATTAGCTATCTGGAAATTATCAACAGATTTGACCTTCGGACAACAGTTAGCAGAAACTGATGCTATGACAGCAAACAACACTATTGGGAGCATTTTGACTTATTCTTGTAAAGGTCTGTGGACAAATAATGAATATTTAAAATCTTAACGTCTTATATATATATAAGGGTCATCTTATGTAAGTACAAGGTTATCTATGTAAACAGACAGACAAATAAATAGCAACGATAAACGTTACAATTACCTGATAGAATTTAGAATTAGATGTATTTAATTATTTTAAAAAATATGATTTACGGCCTATGAATGCCAGTTGGATTTTTGTTTCTTATTATGTATATAATATATATAGTCCTAAATATTTAGGACTAATTATCAATATGTAAATATATGCACAAAAAATTTTTATACTAACTATAATTGTGTAACTAGTATTACTTCTTACAATTTGTAGTAGGTATATCGATTCCATTCATCTTCAGGAGTTGAAAGAGAAATACAAATATAGTTGCCTCGAATCAGGAAAAACTATTGATTTTAGCAGTTTCTATCCGTTTAAAGCACATATCGACTTGAGGTGGTTGCACTCAACGGTGCTTTTTGGCTTATTTATTACTAGATCAACAGAAAGAAAATGAAATTACTTATTTTTCTAAGCCTCGAATCAGCGGATGCTGTCGAAACCAAAAGTACCGAGGAAATTTTCCCAATTGTCCAATGGTACCGAACATTCTATTTTAGATTTTTTTAATATTATTATTTTTATTTTTTTATTCATTATTATCATTTCACTAAATCTGTAAATAAAGCATATCTTACCTGATAGAAAAAAAATCTAGATTTATTTATTATTTTAATATTTCAATTACGATCATTATTAGCAACTAACAGAACCTAGTGTTAAGACACTCCGTCCCCTTTAACATAATGGGGGGTGGGTGAGGAATGAGTGCGGTGCAAATACTGGAAGCATTGCCTGTTGAGTGCGGAACTCAATGATAAGCTTTGCCTCGTTACCAGGGCGATGAAATGAAAATATTAGGCAAATATTGGTAGATAGTATCGGTGGAAAGTGGAGAACGGAGTGTATTAACACTGTGATCCCTCTGCCAACCTTGCTGTGTATAATTCATCCCGACTGCGATCGATCCTACCCTGTTGTGTGCGGGATACAGCGTGAAGCCGATTTATTTTATTTTAGTACCTGCATAATGCTTAATCTTAGTGTAGCATAAATCCGTACTGAAGTACATTGTTATTATAAAATATTATTTAGCCTGTTGATAAAAAGTGACATTATCAAAATGTGTCCTCAATATTTATTAGATTCTTTAAAATTCTGAATATTTTCAATCCCAAAACCGAAATTCATCAAAAATATAGATAGCTAGCGAGTAGTAACGGTTTGTCTGATGAGGGCAGGGAATGAAAATAATTCATCCCGACTGGAATCGAACTCGCAATTATCTAGACTACCAGATAATAAACGTATAAATAATATATTATATAGATACTTATATCAATCAGTATGTAATTTATAGCATGCAATTTTTTTGGTAAACTAAATATTATATAAATTGTGCACCAACCAATAACATTTCTTTTTACTATATAGTAATAATTTAATCACGATTAAATTGTAATTGTAATATATGAGTGCGATGCAATGTATTTACAATTGTTTTATACTGTGCTTATCTGTGATTTAACTCACTCTGACACTAGCATTTATGGGTCAGTTACAAATATAACAAAACTTATCAATATTAATTTCTTTATAACGTAACGTATAACAGATATCACAGACAATAACACATTTTATTAGTTGTTGGCATGTAAATAATTTCTTTCACTTTCTTGGTTATTGTTTATCTCTAAAGTGATAACAGAAGTATTTATTTTCAGATTCACGCACTATCCCGCATATACCTCGCAGTGTAAACGAGGGCCTAGTGTTAAGGTACTCCGTTCTCCACTTTTTTTTATTATAAATATATTTCAGAAAGTTTGAATAAGTAAAATACACGATGAAGTATTAAATAAAAAAATTGAAACATATTTTAAAGTACTGTATATTTATTGTATAATTTATTGACATCAATTAAGCATTGATTTTGCAGTTTTCCTCGCTGAAGTTTAGCCATTCAAACCTCTTGCTATCCAAAACTTCAGATTCTTTCAAGTACTTTTCAACGGCAACTTTATCATCATCAGGAAGAACCTTAGATCGTGAGAAGATCCATGCGAATTCTGTCGAAATAAACAAATGCTAGGGATTAAAAGAATAAACTTGGGGAATAATAAAAATTTTAAGTGGCCTGTTTTAGTATCAGAGCTGTATAGCTGTGTTAAGTAAAGTTAGATTTTCCTCTCCACCTATTCCTGCCATTTTACGGTATTTAAAAAATATACCGATATAAATGTCACATCTACACTCAAATCGGTAATGGTAATCCTTTCTCTCTCTCTCTCTCTCAGCTCTCTGTTCAGCACTTTTCATCAATAAATGATGACATATGAAAATTTTTCAACTGCCAAACGATAACATGTATGTATTTTATTTTTTGTTCTATCGAAGTGAGTACCACATATTTTATTTGAATAGTAGATAAGTGGTTTACCATTATATATTTAAAACTAAAGCCAATTTACCTATTGGACATATTGGTAAAGTTTTATTAAAAAAACAATTTAAAATCTTATTATTAAGAATTACAAAATTTTGGGTTTGGCTGAAAAAAAAATAAGAATAATAGTTCGAAATTTTATAGCGTCTTGTAAAGCTATTTATATTACAATTACAAACTTACCTTTAATTTCTTGTGAAGCCTCGTCATATTTGCAGAAATATTCAATTAGGTACTTATTGTAGTCGATATTCATGACATTGACGAGACTTTCGATTGGACCATTAGCTGTAGTAAAAAAAACTAATGTTAAATTCGTAGTAAGTTTAATTGTGCAATGTGGGTATTTACTAATTTCCTTTTATATGAAAACTTTTAAATTTTTAAATTATTGATGTGATTTGACAGGAAAAAAGAATTTATTCCTGTTTAGTGAAATAAGATTGGCAACTCACGTCCGTATGGGAGGCTGTAGATAATTTGACCAGATTGTCCAGCACTGGGAGCGAGTGATACAACTCCTTCGACGGATTTAACTTTGTGGTCATTAACGTAGTAGTTCTTCACTTTAACCTGATCTCCCTCTGCATTGAATTCCGAGCGACCACATATGGTACCTTTTTCAAGAGAATTCGGATACCTTGCCACTTCATACCAAACACCTTGTCCGAACTAAAAATAAATAAATAAATAAAATGATTAAATAAAATAATTAAATCCGAAAAAGATAATAAAATAAACGTATATAAACTTACAGAGGCAAACTGGAAGTTATCAACGGGCTTGACCGCTGGGCAGTTAGCGGAGACCGCCGCTACGAGTGCAAAAAGAAATAAGAAATACATGTCGACCTTTTCTTCTTAAATCTCCTACGTGAGTTGTCATTTCTTCAAAAATCCCACCTTATATATAATTCGATATGGGGTCATCGTATTAAAATAAAAGGTTATCCATTTAGATACAATACAGATCGCCGATTCCTGCAATAGGTATTTATAAATTCATAAGCAAATTCCCAATTACGATATGATAGTTCTTAATCAATTATTTCTTAATGCATTCAAGTAATCATATTTATAAGGTTTATTTCTAAGACTTTTTTGGGTTCCGTACCTCAAGGCTAGTCATGGCGCACGGGTTCAGTGTGACTGCAAAATTGACTGGTTTTGGGTTCCATCTCTCTCGAGGAAATGAAATATTTATTTAAATTTATATTATATTAATTACTCTTATATTAATATTATTAATTACTCTGGTGTCGAGGCAAAGTTTGGCGTTAAGTCCCGCCATTTAACACGCAATACCTCCAGAATTCGGTGGAAGGTGGGGAACGAAATGTCTTAGACTACACTAGATTATCTCTGCCTACCCTGCTGTGTGCGGGATAAAGCGTGAAGCTGATTTAAATTTTAAGTATTATTTTGTCTAATTTCGATTAAATAATCATAAATATTTGATTTTAATAATAAATAATAAAAGAAACAACTATGCGTCAAACTTTATTATCAATTGCTTCAAAATAAATGACAAGAAGACAGTAATTATTATCTCATTCATATTTTATCCTCAACCCTGCAAGCTCCTTCGCTGAAGTCAGGCCACATGAACTTCTTAGAATCCAAGACCTTGGATTCTCTCACATATCTGTCTATGGCGGACTTGATGTGGAAAGGTACAACTTTAGACCTTGACAGGATCCATGCAAAATCTGCAAAGAAAATTTAAATTACGTTTATAATACTCTGCTTAGTGCTTAGCTTTTAATAGTCATCGAATATTCATCCTATCTTACTATTATTATAAATGCTTGTAAAGATGGATCTTTGTTTCACTTTCATACAAAATCTACTAAAAAGGGATTTAGTATGAAATTTAACAATAATATAGCTTACTGCTATATGTATATCAGAATAATAATTATATAGGCTATAATTTATGTAAAAATTTATATTGATTGATTTCTTGATATTTATGGTTTCGAGCGTGCCAGTTGAGCACAATTCATTTCGCCAATATCACGTTGTATGGAAAACACACGAAGGCAATTGACTGGTAAAAAAAGATAACTTTACACAATTATAGAATACATGTAAAAAAGAGATCCAGTATAAGTGCAGCCTAGAACATACAAAATAAAAATTCTTAAGAAATTATTTAGACGCCATGTACGATTAAATCCATATTAAATTTTATTATCTTATATCTAAATTCGTTTTCATATCAGATTTATGTCAGCTAGCGATATGAGTCAAAATCCATTTGATAGATTATCTTATTAAATATTGAATAATTTGTACTACAATAACAGAAGGGTAGGGTAGGTAGAGGGAGCGTAAGACATTCTGCCCCCCACTTTCCACGCGCCACGACTAGCTTCAAAACAATTTAAAACTCTTCTGTTACAGACAACGCAAAGCCGCTTAAGATCTGTGGCGTAGAACGCTGTTAAATAGAAAATAAAAACATACCTTGGTGGCTATGACTCTTCTCGTCAGATTTGCAATAGTAACCGATTGCGTAGTTTTCATAATCGACCTTCAGGATATCCAACATGCTCTTCTTGGGGGCAGCGTTATCTGGTAAGAGAAATATTGAAATTAAAAACTGTATACATTTTGATAATAATTATTAATTGTATTGCAATTTTGTTTGTGACTTCGCCCACATGGACTACACAATTATTATTAAAAAATCTATTCCCCAATGCGAAGAAAATAAAAATATTAAATAATTAATTCCTCCGAGCGAGAATCGATCCCACAGCCCTCGCGCCAACAATTACACGCTCATTGAAAATTTCTAAAGCAAATATAAATTATATACAAGCATATACCTCCATACGGCAAAACGTAGACTAATTTTCCAAAACCATTGGCTTCTTTATCCAGTTCCGCAACACCGTCTATCCAGACGTGCTTGTTGTTCTCCACGTGGTTGTTCCTAATCTTGATCACGTCACCGTCAAGGGTATATTCAGCAAAACCACAATTTCCGCCAGATTCGGCCAAGTTAGGATATCTTGCCACCTCATACCAGGTTCCTTGTCCAAACTATAAAAAATACAAATTTAAAAACTTGTAGCTATCTTATGGTCGTACATTTTTCTATTATAATAATAAAATTGAGTAGTACGAAATTAATCTGTTTTTTTCAAAGGTGGATATTGATATCGTTCCACCCTAATGTACAGCGGAGTGACTGTACACTAGGTGGTGTCTCTATCAGAGAAATGCGTGAATAAGAAAATAGTACTTACGGCAGTAAGGTTAAAGTTGGCTACAGGCTTCACTTCCGGGCATTCCCCTTCAGAGTAGACGCTGGCGGACGCCGTCGCTACCAAAGCGAAGATACAGAAGAATATCATCTTGGAGTGCAGTGATTGCAACTGATGATGATACCCAAAAATCCTTGTCTTATATACCCAAATATAATAATAACAATAAGAAAAAATAAGTAAGAAAAGTCAAAAGGACAATTTTGGATTCAAATTTATTCCAAAAGTTGTTATTTAGGTAGTTGGTATATATAAATAGATTTTTGAATTTTGCTTCACTAGACATTTGGATTTTGAATTTTTATACAAGTTGTTTTGAGACGTGGTGGCGCAGTGCACAGCGTGTAAGTATTATAGTAAATACAACGGTTGTAGGTTTGATTCTGATTCTATGAATAATAATTTATTCTCCCCAATGAGATTCCTTGTTCTGGTTACAAGACAAATAGCGGGGTTTAGTGCCGCTTAATTTTTTTTAAAGCAATATTCTATTATATTAAATATCTAATATATTTAATATCGGCACAATATGAGGCCATCGTGAGGAGCACAGTGCGACTGAAAGCGCACGACGATTATGGGTTCAATTCTTGGTTTAGTAATTAGGCAAAGCACGGCGCTGAACCGTTGAACCAGTTAACGTTGAGTTCTGCCACTCAACACGCAATGCCTCGAAAATGTGAAGAACGGAAGTGTCTTAATGGGAATAGAGTATCTTAACACTAGTTTCCCAAATTCCCTCTGCCTACCCTGCTATGCCCACACTTGTATATAGCATGAAATTAAAAAATATATTTCCTTCTATGCATTCACAGCCAGTCTATTCAACACTACATCGGCCTCTTTAATCGTAATTTAAGCAAAATAAGAAGTCATGGAAAGTTTAAAGGAAGACAGTCATTCACCAATTTGGGGGGGCAATTTTGTAATACAAGTAGCGTAGTCACCGATTCGATTATCTTCTTCGACGGTTCTAGACGACGTTATTAGGCGTTTAATATTTTTTGTACGCTGTAACTAGGAGGGAACTTTTGCTAGTTTATTAAAGTATTAATAGAGATTAAAAACAAAGTGTGACTCCAAATCGACTGGTTGTGGGTTCAATCCTCACTCATTTATATTTTCCTTTTTTCGCTCTGGGGTCGAGGCAAAGCGGGGCGTTGAATTCCGCCACTCAACAGAATTTGGCGGAACGNATGCATTCACAGCCAGTCTATTCAACACTACATCGGCCTCTTTAATCGTAATTTAAGCAAAATAAGAAGTCATGGAAAGTTTAAAGGAAGACAGTCATTCACCAATTTGGGGGGGCAATTTTGTAATACAAGTAGCGTAGTCACCGATTCGATTATCTTCTTCGACGGTTCTAGATGACGTTATTAGGCGTTTAATATTTTTTGTACGCTGTAACTAGGAGGGAACTTTTGCTAGTTTATGGAAGTATTAATAGAGATTAGAGAGGCCAGTCGTGGCGCAGAAGCACAAAGTGTGACTGCAAAATCGACTGGTAGTGGGTTCAATCCCCACTCATTTATGTTTTCCTTTTTTCGCTCTGGTGTCGAGCCAAGCGCGGCGTTGGGTTCCACCACTCAACAGAATTCGGCGGAATGTGTGGATCGTAACTCTAGATTCCCTATTCCTACTCTGCTGTGTGCGGGATACAGCGTGAAGCTGTTTTTTTTTTTTTAAATATATAAATAAATTGAAACCTGTTTTGTTACTAAAGCTGGCGTAATGAAAATATTTAATCAGTTCAGTTCAGTTCTTAATTTATGGCGCTTAAATATTAAATAATTCATTCCTCAGAGTGGGAATCTAACCTACTACCATCATCTAAACAGTCACACGCTTATGTCACTGCGCCAGGACGGCCTTCTTACTGAACTACTGATAAAAAGATAACTATTATCAGTTTATAATATATACTTGCGTTTATCACATAACGTTTATTTATAAAAGTAAATACAATTCCTATAGATAATAATATGAAATAATTATTTAAATTTATGTTTCCATTTCTCTGCTCTAGCGAGGCAAACCGCGGCGTTGTTGCACGCAATGTCTCCAGAATTCGGCGGAAAGTGGAGAACGGAATGTTTTAACACTAGGTTCCCTCTGCCTACCCTGCCGTTTTCGGGATACAGTGTGAAGTTGATTTACAGATAATAAATAAGAAACAAACAAATTCGAAAGACAAGACTAAATAAGAACTATTAACTAATTTTTCATTTATATTTGACATTTGACTCGAAAGCCACCGACCGATCAAATAAAATTTGTAATTTCCTGCAATTACGCCTACTAGAACCAAATTAATACTGATAGAGCATTATGAAGATGATGACTGCAAAACAATATTTTACCAGGAACGACTTATCGCAAAAAATAACAAAGAATTACCAAAAATATATGATTATTTCACGCGGCATCGTACCCAGGGTTTATACTTATACGTATAATTAAATATAGTTATGTCAGTTTATATACATAACAAGAACTGCAGTATTGTTTTTAGCTTCCACATACAGTAGGGTAGGCAGAGGGAACCTAGTTAACACACTTTCGTTCCCCACTTTCTGCTATATTCTCGAGGCAATGCGTGTTGGACCTCAACGTTGCGTTTTACCTCGTTACCAGAGCAAGGATATGAAAATACTAAATATTTACCCCGAGTGGAAATTGAACCCACGAATCTTTTATCTATCTAGTTACTATTTAATCTTTTTTTATCTATCTACCCTAAAAATGCCAAAAATTCTCAGAAAAAATAAAAATAATTCTGCTTTAACCTATTATTTTGTATTTCCTATTCTTATCAGCAGCTGTAGGTATCGTATGATAAAAACACTTGTTATCAATTACTTAAAATAACAAACATATTAGTCAGTTCGGAAGTATGGATAGCTTAATTTTTATTAACGACACTCTAAACTCACCTTGCTATTCTACTTTTTAAAACTACGGGAATTCCCTTCAATGGTATTCCATCCATCCATCCATCCATCAGCCTTTCAACGTCCACCGCTGGACATAGGCTACCCTAATTCTCGCCACTTCAATGGTATTAGTAAGTATTTAATACCAATTAAGAGGAGATGAAATATTTATTTAAATTTATATTTCCATTTCTTCGCTCTGGTCTCGAGGGAAAACGCAGCTTTGACTTCTACCACTCTACGCAATGCCTCCAAAATTCGACGGAAAGTGGGAAACGGATAGTCTTAACACAAGGTTCCCTCTACCTACCCTGCTGTGTGCGGGATAGAGCGTGAAGCTGATAAAAAAATACATTCATTCGTTGGGACCCACCTAACAAACCTATCCAACTACGCCACGAGACCTTCGATTTCCTCCCTCCTCCTTAGAAAAAGAATTTCCTTAAAAAATTAAGTATTCATCATCACAAACACTGATTAAATTCCGAAAAGGATTGATACATATCAAATTTTCGAAGCTTTAGATTAAATGACGAATTAATGATATCATTAATATATTCCTAGTGTAGATATTACTACTATTTCTGGCAATACCTAATGTGATTCATTATATTAATATACATGTCATAAAATGACCTCGTTGACTTTGTATTTTTATACATATAATTATTTTATATATTCACGCTGTATCCCGCACACAGCAGGGTAGGTAAAGGAACCTGGGAAAATAGTGTTAAAACTCTCCGTTCCCATTAAGACACTTCCGTTTCCCACCTATATACAGCGAATACAGCGTGAATCTTAAAATAAAAGACAAAAATCATATCCACTTTCATATATTTATTGCAAGCAATGCAATATCCAATAGTTAAGTACCTCTTGAGGAAAATTTATCATGAACGATAATGCCTTGCCTTTCATTTCATTTCAAATTTAAAATACATGCAATGTCTCCGGAATTTGGCAAAAAATGTGGAACGGAGTATCTTAACACTGAATTCCCTCTGCCTGTCCTACTGCGTAAAACTGAAAAAAAAATATTTTGAGCTAATTTTAAGTTTATGGCATAAGTCTTTCAATAAAGACCAGCGTTGGGTTCCGTCACCCAACATTCCTCCAGAATTCGGGAAAAAGTTGGGAACGGAATGTTTCAACACTAAGGTCCCTTTGCCCTGCTCTGTGTGGGATACAGCGTGAAGCTGATTTATTTATTTATGAACAAACAAACAATTTTACTGAACAGATTCCTAAATAATCTTTCCATTGCCATTACGATTACAGTACAATTCGGCCGACAAGATCCTCGATAAGATTCTCTTATAAAAATGATAAATAACCATATATATCGCCATTTCGCCGTGAAACCTATAAGTGCGGTGTTAATAATATGATCTTAAGATGTTAAAAATTATACTAACACTAAGTCTAGGTCTAGCTATAAGTAGTGCTCAGTTACTCCAGAATGGACAGTGCGATCCTAACATACAGCTCCAATCGGATTTCAGGGTAACAGACGTAAGTGTTTTTCGTTTGGGTATATATATAACTAGCGGCCCGCCCGCGGCTTCGCCTGCGTGAACTACATTGTTATTAATTTCTGCCTCCATGAGTACCTACGTCCTATAAGTGACGTCCATGCAAAA
>JAKRZM010000900.1:434738-486767 GCA_036379175.1 Heliconius cydno galanthus | reverse complement strand
CTCCATGAGTACCTACGTCCTATAAGTGACGTCCATGCAAAATTTGAGACTCCTAGCATTTGTAGTAACGAAGTTTCATACAAACTTTCAACCCCAAAAACAACCCTTTAGAAGTCGAATATTGCAAATTCCCGCCTTAGCGAGCACCTACGTCCTATAAATAACTCCTATGCAAAATTTGAGATTCCTAGCACATGTAGTTTCTGAGATTTCGTGATGAGTGTAGATAGTAGATAGATATACTTTATACGCACGAGGATATTATATTCACATGAGGTATTCAGAATTCACCTGATGATACATTTTCCGATACTCCAAAGTCTGCTAATTTGGAAGGTATTCCATGTTTGGGGGTAGAACCCGCCATCCATCTTTTATTTGCTAGATCGGTAGAACAGAATCCGTTTCGTATATTAAATTTGAATAGTCCGATTAGAAATCCACTAAATAGAAATTAAAACGCATCAGCCACAGTTGCATAATCAATTATTTATTTTTCAGTAAACTCTTCACATATTATTCTTTCAAAAATTTCGCCGATATTTATTTTTGCCTCAAGCTATGTGCTACGTATCCCGATCCTAGAAAAGTAGGCAAAGGGAACCTGGGAATCTAGTTTACATTCCGTTCTTATTAAGACACTTCAACTTCCCACTTCTCATCTCTTAATTCTGGAGGCATTGCGTGTTGAGTGGCGAAACTCAACGTTACCAGAGCGAAGACATGAGTAGAGTTCCCACTCGAAGTAATCAAGCATTTAAATATTTCATTTCTTCGAGTGAGAATCGAACTCACAACCTTATGCTTTTACAGTCACACACTTGTGATCCTACGACACAGCTGCTCTCAACTATTATCGAAAGTGCCTTTATTTTTATATTCCCTTTATCATAATGCCCTTTATCCATCCATTAAACACTTTTCCCGGGTCATTATCTACCCTTCTGTTTAATATACTATAATGCTAAACATTGTTCTATTAGTAATGAGAAATAAAATGTAAAATCAATGTCGGTTTATATGTAAAAACCGACCAAGTGTGAATCAAGGAAAGTTCCGTACCATTATCTTACGAGCAAAAAATCACATTTGTTATATGGGAGACCCCTAAAATATATGTTTTAATCTATGTTTTCAGTATTCTTGTTTATGATGGCAACAGAAATATACCATCGAAACCAAAATATACCATCGATACGAAAAAAGATAAAAGAGTAAAGGTTAAAGAGTCAAAGTAGAGTCACGTGCGACTATAAACGCGACGATTGTGAATTCCTAAAAAAAAAAGTGTAGCAAAAAATAAAACAATAGTTAACTACCATTCCACATCTAAGGCGTTTAAATTTCGAGTATAATGATAAAAAAAATATTGTAAAGTAAAATTAGAGTACACATATAATGGATTTAAGGAAAAAATTGAAGCGGTAGAACACAAAGAATTTAAAAGCAATTAAATAATTTTATCTGATTAAAGAAAATTTCCTACAAGTACGATGTTTCCAGATTTGGAATAGTTTATCAATTGTTATCAAATATGCCAATACGAATAACGTTAAAAAAATACACAAATATTCTATACAAGTTCATTAAAATATAATTCTAGTTGGCTTCTTTCTTGCTGGGAGCTATATTGTCTAGTTGCAACTTTTTTTTATTTATACTTTAAGAGGCCGTCGGGGCACAGCGGCACAAGGTGTGACTGTAACGCGATGGTTGTGGGTTCGATCCCCACTCGAATAAATGAAATATTTATCTACATTTATATTTTCTTATCTTCGCTGTGGAATCGAGGCAAAAGAACGGCGTTGAGATCCGCGACTCCACACGCAATGCCTCCAGAATTCAGCGGGAACGGAGTGTCTAAACATTGTGTTCCCTCTGCCTACCCTGCAGTGTGGGGGGTACAGTGAAACTGACTAGGACATCTGTATAAAATTCGAGAAATGTCGAATTTCACCTTTCTTTGACGAATAAAACAAAAAGGAAGACGTAAACAAAGCAATTTCATAGCAATATTAATTAGTAAAATGTAGATAAATAAATAATTTCGATTATCTGTATGTAGATTTACAATGGCAGATTTTTGTACAGCGTTTTTGTACAGTCGTTATATTTACATACAAGTTATTTTTATTGTTATCTGTATACCTAAGCTAAAAATGGTGAACGAAACTGTTACCACAAACTAACGTCTAACAATTCGAATAAACATCAAAAATATTATTTTTCCAAGGTCTTTCCTAGATCATCCAAGATCTTTCCATGAATAATATTCTGGTACATGAAGCCATCGTAGCGCAGCGTTTGCACCTACAATTCTCGCTTTTATAGCAGCAACTAAATGTAATAGCGATGGTTTTGGTTTCTATTTCTAATTCCTCGTTCTAGTAACACGACAAAGCGCGATAATGAGTTCCTGACTTCACAAGAACAGAGTGCCTTAACAATAGGTTCCCTCTGCTTCTTATGTTATATAAAAAAAAACAAGGTATGACACATATTTTATTCTACGTTAAACAAAGATTTGGATGATAAAAAAAATATGTCAATATTGTCCGATAAGGTAATTACCGCCGTAATCAATGGTTCAATATCAAATTGATAATTTTCATGTCCTCTTTGTTAGAACATGATGCCGCTTTTTATTATTTTACATTAAAATACTATACATACATATATATAGCTACTAGCGGCCCGCCCGCGGCTTCGCCTGCGTGAACTACGTTATTATTAATTTCTATCTCCATGAGTACCTAGGTCCTATAAGTGACGTCCATGCAAAATTTTAGACTCCTAGCATCTGTAGTAACGAAGTTTCATACAAACTTTCAACCCCAAAAACAACCCCTTAGGAGTCGAATATTGCAAATTCCCGTCTTAGCGAGCACCTACGTCCTATAAGTAACTCCTATGCAAAATTTTAGATTCCTAGCTCATGTAGTTTCTTAGATTTCGTGATGAGCGAGTGACCTTTCGATTTTATATATATATAGATGATGTACTCTATTGCAGTACTAAATGGCTACAAGTTCAAATTCAGCTAGAAAAATATTCATTTAATATCAAGCCCTCTATTATATATTTAATTTCTTCGTGCTGGAATCGAACCCAAAATCTATTACGTTTACAATCTCCCTTGTACCCCTGAACCAGAACTGGCTTCGTAATCCTATGATAAAATTTATAATATACATATATTTTGTAAAATGGATTAGAGCGTCGATAAGGCTAAACAGGAAGTAACATAGTTAATTCCTTTCCAGTTTCTTGGAAGATGGTTCGTCGTAAGAAGAAGTGGATCGAGCATCTCGACAACAGACTGTTCCTACATCGACCTCTCCCAATCAAATGATACTGTATCAAATGGTACCATAACAGTTTATAACAGAGGCGTTAATAACAACTTCCTGGAAGAAACGAGAGCAGTTGCAAATTTGGAGAATGGAACCGCTAAATTTAATTTTAATATATCTGGGTCTAATGAAAGTAAGTATTTAAATAAAAGGAAGTAAATATTGAATACAACTTTGTTTATAGCATTGCTTGTATATTATACATAAGTAAGCATATTTGTAGTTACTCAAAAAAAAATAGAGAACTAAAAATAGAGTAAGAAGAGAAATATAGATAATATATTTGTCGTAAAAGACAGTTCTCTGACTTCACATCATTCAAATTTAAGAGCGGTATGCTACTTACATTTACTCTTTTAGAAAAAATATATTAAACTTGATTCAATCATATATAAATGTATCGTTTTCGTTGCAAATTATGCTTAAAGAGATCTGAGATCGATCTTAAGATGTCATTTTCATACTTAAATCATATATCTATGTATGAATGAAAACGGTATCTCAAGATTGATCTCATCGATTTTAGAGCATTTTTCTCCTGAAAAAAAAATTTACCCTGGTCGTTTCCTCAGGTCTCAACTTTTGGATAATCACAACAGATTACGAGAACCTGGCACTTGCATACTCCTGTGATAATTTCAATGCTACGCATAGAAACCGTAAGTTACCAGTTATTTATCGTATTATAATAGTATCATGATAATAAAAGAAGTATATAATAACCGATGACAAGATACAGTTATTTAAAAATTATGTTTGATTTCCATGAAAAGATAAATGTAATTACAATAATGGAAAAATAATCAGAACTATGTTGGTTGGTTGGTGTCACACCCTATTCCTATTAACAAGGATATCTTTATCAATAGATTAATAAAATTCTTAGAAAGAAAACTTTTTTTGGTTAAAAATTGATAACTCTACAGTTATTTCCAAATAATTATTATTTATTCTTTTAAAGTTTTATTATTTTTAATTATTTTATTATTTGTTTTTATTATTATTTATTTTTTTAAATATTTACTCCAAATCTAAAGCTAAAATATAAAATTTAGGCATCCTAAACGACTTTTTTTACATGTCATAATTGTTAGAAAATTGAAAATTGAAATTAAAAATATTTTTGTTCTTACAGTTCTCTTATGGCAGCTGGGAAGAACCACCTCTTACCCCACAAGCATGATGGAAGCCCTCTTAAACAATACTCTAGTTTCCTTATTTGGTCTGACGTCAAATGACCTTGTATCAGTGGATCATTCAGCACAGGCTTGTGAAGTTCTGCCAGACATACCAGCAGGACAACCAATTATACTGCCTGGCCAGTGTAACGTTAATATAACTGTTGTACAAAATTTCAATGTATCTGCGGTAAGTTGATATTTTTTGGCTTCACGCTGTGTTAAAACAGTCGGTGTCCTATAAGAAATTCCGTTCCTCATTTTCCTCCGTATTCTGAAGGCATTCAATGTTGAGTAGTAGAACTCAACGCCACGCTTTGCCTCGTTACCAGATCGAGATAATAAACATTTTCCCCCAATTGGTAATCGAACCTACAAACCTGTCGCATTGACAGCCACACTGCTGGACTCACACTTTTTAACAAAGACTTAATTTTCAGTTCATGGGAGTATGGCATCAAATAGCCACTTACTATTCCACAAACGGCCAAGGTACATGTAATCGTGCAGAATACACACTCTTGGGTAACGTCGTCCAAGTTCTGAACAGCCAAATTGTGAACCTCACCTTGGATGCTGTTGCTGGAAACGCAACAGTTGTAAGCAACGATGGATCTGCTAGACTGTCAGTTATCTTGGAAGTATCTCCTGGGGGTAAGTGTTCGGTCTGTTCTATAAATATTTTTATTTAGTTTCACGCTGTATTCCGCACTTAGTAGAGTAGGCAGAGGGAACCTGGCAAGCTAGAGTTAAGATACCGTTCCTTTCCTATTAAGGTACTTCCATTTCCCACTTCTTCTGAAAGCATTTTACATCTTCATTTCCTTGCTTTAGTAACAAGGTGAGGCACGATATTCAATTCCTCGAATCAAGAAAAAGAATCAGGTTAACGTTTTATCTAGATAGAGGAATCTAGTGAAGAAGGAACCTTTCAAGGCACTCTGTGTTGTGAGGTGAAACGAAGATATGAAAATATACAAAACAATTTCTCGCTATTTTTAGAAAACACGTATACCTAAAACAACGTACACGCCATTACATAAGATTTAATATTAACGTCAACGACATTATCGTAAGCTACTCAAACAGTGATAAAGCAAATCCTTTACTTTGGTTACTTTACGTGAATTTACAAATAATATTAAAAATTGAAACAAAACTAAATTTTTCTTAATATATTTTTTTATGGCAGGATAGGCAGAGAGAACCTGGAACCCTAGTGATAAAATACTCCGTTCCGATTGAAACACCTCTGATCACCACTTTACGCCGAATTCTGAATCGATTGCGTGTTGAATGGAGGAGGCTTATTTTTAGTGAGAATTGAACCCGCAACCTACCAACCTACCAGCCGTTGCGTCACTAAGGCCTCATAACACTAGATCTACTGTATTGCATAATAATTAATTAAAATTGAACAATTTGGTTCGTTTATCATGTGACAACCTGTTATGATACAAGGTTTATCACGCATGGCAACACAACAAAATTCTGTATACAAATATTAGAACTATACGAAAGCTATTCGATGACAGATTTTTTTTATTTTTATAACATTTTTATTTACAATTTAAATTTACATACTATTATATTATTATATAAAAATACGTATATACAATTAAAAAAAACAATGTAGGAACAATGTACAAAAAAACAATCAAAAAATAGAATTTTTCATGGTGCAATCTAAGCATTATTATTTTTAATAAATAAGAAATAATATAAATTTTGATTTAGAATTATTTGTTACCTCAGCCCATTCGACTGGGTGGACCGATTTTAATCATTCCTTTTTTTTTTTAAAGCTGATGCTTCTCGTAAGGTCCCATTTTAAATTGGTCGAGCTCTGACAACGCTTTCAATAAAAATCATTTAAATCTTTAATTTACATAGTTTACTGTTTGAAGTCAGTTTTTTTGTTAAAATTCCGTTACCGAATAGTAAATGTATGACGACAGAATACGTAACGCTATTTCATATAGATTAAAGTTACATAATAATTATTACAACAATAAAAACGTTAAAATAGGCGACCATAATCATAAAGATATATACATATATAATGATATCGTAAATAAAATAATTGATAGTATAAAGTTAAATCATAAAATTAGTTATACACGTAACCTACTGTGATAATTTGATAATTTCAAGGTAAAAGGCATGGATATGATAATCAATAGATTTTTTTAGCGTGACGCTGTACCCAGTACATAGCAGGGAAGGAGAGAGAATCTAAGAACCTAGTGTTAGAACACTTCATTCCCATTAACACACTCCCGTTCTCCACTTGCCTCGACACCAGAGCGAGGGAATGAAAGCCGATATATTATACCGATCTCTACCGATATATTATACCCACGTGCATACAAAGACAATTAAGAGTTCTTACTCACGTATTTCTCTTTTGTTATCTTCTCCATCTTCGTCATTCGTATATATTACTCTATATTAAAGATTTTTTTTTACAGTTTTGGTGGAAAGTCCGCTGTTGATCCTGGCCACAGACTACACGAACTATGCGGTCGCTTATGTTTGTTCCAATTTACCAAATAATCAAAAGAGAGGTAATTATAAAAATAAACTAATTAAAAATTTTACGATTATCAAGGGTCGCTGGTTTACAACAGCGCTGATATCGAATATTACAGTAACTGATACGGAGAAAGGCAGAATTATGAAATGAAACAGAATTCCTCTCCAGGATCTAAATTTGCCAATGGAATAATAGAAACTCAAAATCAAAACTTTAATTTTTAAGTATATATTAAGAGATCTGTCACTCAAATGATAAAAATCCTGATAAAAATAGCATTTTACTAAGGTTTGAAGAGACAAAGACATGATAATAGTTATTTATTTATTTCAGTTAACACCTGGATAGCTAGCCGCTCTCGCCAACTCTCCCCTGCAGCCCAACAAGCGGTTAATGTAGTAATAAACTCTCATGTGGATTTAAACAATCGTTTCTTGATTCAATCGAACCAAACCAATGAAGGTTGCTTCTTCTATCCAAATGTGGTTCCTAACCAACCTGTAATATTTAGGGGACAATGCGAGGAAAACATTAATGTCGTGCAAAATTTCAATGTTACTGCTGTAAGTTCTCGTTTTTTATTTATTTTTGCAACTTCACGCTGGTTCCAGTATATAGCAGGGTAGGCAGAAGGAACCTGGGAACCTAGTGTTAAGACACTCCGTTGTCAGTAAGAAAAACACTTCTATTCCCCACTTACCGCGGAATTCGTGAGACATTTTGTGTCGACGAGCGGACCTCAACGTCGCACTTTACCTTTTACTAAAACGAAAAAAACGAAAATATTAAATATGTCATTCCCTCGACGAGGAATTGAACCCACTACCTAAACACACCGTATTATTATCTATTTTTATCTTTACGTAAACCTCAAAGGGCAGCGTTTAGTTCCTAATTATAAAGTCCAAATTCCAAAAATATAAAGGTTAGATAAGTTCCTAATAATATATGACTTTCGGCTTCCATAAAACCCAATACTACTACTTTTTAAAAATATATATATATTTAAAATGTAAATTGAATTCATTTGTATAAAATATTCTAATTATTAAATGTCATGCAAGTCGTATAAGACTAAGAGAAAAAGAAATTGCTAATTTAATTTACATTTAAGTATAATTTAGTCTGCTTTGGATTTGACCGTGCAACCTTTAGATAAGGTTTGTACATTATATAGAGGACGGTCGTGGCACAGGGTCTGATAGATTGTTAGTTCGATTCCCAGTCGAGGAAATGAAATATTTAATATTTTCATTTCTTCACTCTGTTGAAGCAAAGTGCGGTGTTGAGTCCCGCCACTCAACACGCAGTGCCTCCAGAATTCAGCGGAAAGTAGGAAACAGAGTAACTTGACAATAGGCTCTCTCTGCCTAACCTGTTACATGCGGGATATAGCGTGAAGCTGAGAATAAGCAATTTACTGTTTTCAAATTTATTAGCTGCAATCGTTATATTTAATTATAAAATTGAAAAATTTATGCTCTATAGTTACCTACTTCCTGTAATAATATAATCTGTCCGTCTGTTATTTTAGAAACGGCTTAGTTATTTTCAATACATTAAAATGTTTCATTTATTTTATTTCATTTCTTAAATATTTCTTTTGAGAACGAGACTCTCGATATTTTACATTGTGAATTACTAGCAAACGAAGTTGTAGACTACCATTTCTATTATAATTAAAAAAATATATTATACTAAAAAAATATAAAAAGAAAAAAAAACCAAAATATAAAATAACCTAATTTTATATTTTGGTTATTCTCATTCTCGAAAAAAATCTAACTATAACAATTTTGTTCACCAGTATCTAGGACTATGGTACAACATAGAATCCTACCCATCACTGTTCCAACCAGGCACCTGCAATAACGCACAGTACACCCTCGGAGATGGAGTCGTGGACGTCTTCAACACTCAGGTTATAGATCAAAGGTTGGATACTGTCAATGGGGTCGCCGTCGTCGCGTCTACTGATGGCAGTGCCAAGCTGACTGTCAGCTTCCCTGTAGCTGGTACAAATTGTAAGTAATTTTAATATTTTTTCTATTATATTAGACTTTTTTTACTTTGAGGCCAGTTATGGCACATGGTTCAAATTTCAAATTCAAAATATTATTTATTCAAATAGGCAATTATTATAAGCACTTTTGAATCGTCGAATGAACATATGAACAAAAAGCTACCAAGTTGTGGGTTCGATTCTCGAGTAAATGAAATATTTAATATTTTCATTTCTTCTCTGGCTCTAGTGTCGAGCAGCGCTTTGCCTCGTTACCATAGCGAGGACATAAAATATGAAATTATTGTGATGATTATGAGTTTCTTACCGGCTCTTCTCAGCAGAACGGCCTTCCGAACCAGTGGTAGCTTCTTCTTTATATGTTCATTAGATGATTTAAAAGTGCTTGTAATAGTCTATTTGAATAAAAAATATTTTGAATTTAAAATATTTCATTTTTCCAACGAATGGGTATGGGTAAGATATGGATGGACATCTACTAGCATCTCATATTATCTTCACTCATATGGTTCATTGTCTTATTGCATAATAAAAAAAATACATTCGTTTTGTTTTTCTATTTGTCCATATAAAATAAACATTATTTAGAGATAACAAGCAGTCAAAACAATAGCGTCGTACGATGATTGTTTGACAAAAAAAATGTTTTGTCAACAATATAATATTAACATTTTTTACTATCTGGGTAGTATTACTAAAATAATATGAAAATAATATTATTCTCAATTTAGTCAGGATTAAAAACATATTATAATAATTTTATTTTATGTTTTATGTTTTATTTAAAATTTATTCTTTTTAATTCATTCATCTTCATTGATTCTTCTGATATTTGCTTAACCGAATGCTTAATTAACCTGGTTAATCGAGTATCTATTCTATAGATAACTAGCGACCCTCTTGCGGCTTCGCCCGCTTTTACTCCTGGATTATTCATATAATGTATGTTTGCAAAACACTTAAGATAATGTGAAAATTAATTAAACCCTAATGCAACCCGCATTTTGTAGTTTCAATAAGGATTTTCCAATTGTTTTACACAGCAAGGATTTTTTAGTAGGTACCGTAATTTTAAATCTGTGCTACTAATCTTTTCAAGTACTTATTAAAATATATTTAAATAGGATAAATATATGAAAATCATAATTTTCATATCTCTCTAAAGAGCCTAAGTTCAATTCTTGAGCTAATAAATAGAAATAAATAGACATTAATAGAAATAAATAGACATTAATAGAAATAAATAGAAATAAATAGAAATAAATAGAAATAAATAGACATAAATAGACATAAATAGAAATAAATAGAAATAAATAGAAATAAATAGACATAAATAGAAATAATTATAAATAAATAGAAATAAATAGAAATAAATAGAAAAAATTGAAAAAATAGAAATAAATAGAAATAAATAGAAACTAATGATATATACATTTTACAGTGACAACATCTACCAACTACTGGGTCCTGGACACCGACTACGTCAACTACGCCTTGGTGTACAGTTGCAGCAATGTAACAGAAGATGAAAGATCTAGTAAGTACCTATATATTTTTATCTTAACAGACACAAATAGCAGGGTGGGCAGTGGGAAGTCAAATTCAAAAAAATACATTTAAAAATAATATTTTACAAGCTTTTTTTTTTGAATGTCAAATAATTAACCACCAGCTTAATAAAATTAATGCCTCAGACCTGAAAAAATGAGCAAAGGACTCAATGGGACTTTTTTGTAAATCAATTATTCGCAAATTCACATTTAATTAGATTAACATAGACATTTAATGAAAATTTAATTCCGAAGGCGTGTTATCAGTTATTTGTTGATATAACGATCAATTGGTAATGAAAATTATGATATAGAGAGACTCTGACGTTTTATGGGGTCCTATTGTAAAAGTTTACAAATTACCCCATTAAAAGAATTACATTTCTAGTATTAATATTATGTAAGTACATCAACGATTTTGGAAAAATCAAATTTCAACCTAGGAACCAGAGAAAAAAAATTTTGTACTTCCTCTAAAAAACTTTGCACTTAACAATATGGTTCATCAAGATAAATTTTAAAATTTTGCCGCTTTCATTGATAACGTCAATTGTGATATAGTCGAGTTATTTTATTTATAACACTTGGATTGATAAAAGATAACAAAATGTTATAATGAATGTTTGATATAATACTGGTGAAATAAAAATTATAGTTTTAGATTCGAATCCTATGAATTCTAAAAGGCCGCCGTGGCCCGGTGACACGAGGCTGTGATTGTCAACGCGACGGTTATGGGTTCTATTCCCATTCGGGGATATTAAATATTTAATATTTTCATTTTCTCGCTCTGGTAATGAGATAAAACAGTGTTGAGTTCGGTCACAACACAAAATGCGTCCAGAATACGGCGGGAAGGATCTTAATGGGGACGGTCCTAACTCTAGGTTCCCAAGTTCCCTGTGCCCGCCCCGCTATGTGCGTACAGCGTGAAGCTAAAAAAAGGCGAAGACGTACAGCTGATAAAACAGTTGGTCTCTTGAATTAAAAGTGAAATTATATAATGATAAAGTAAAATAACTTTATAAAATAAAAATTTTAAAAATATTAATAAAAGTCACTAACATTTGTTTTTCCAATTACAGTAAGAAGCTGGAAACTTAGCAGGAGCAAATCTTTACAAAATACCAGTATAGCGTCCATCAATAGAATAATTGAAACTGTACCAGTATTGGACCAACGCTACTATGAAGTGAATGACCAAAGCCGCGAAGGCTGTTTCTATTATCCTGAACCACAAGCAGGAGTTCCGGTTCGATTCCCGGGACAGTGTGAAGATGTGCCTGTGACTAGCAACTTTAATTTGACACAAGTGAGTAATAATAATATCCTTTACGTAACCTTAAGTTAAGACTCTATCTTTCAAAACATGATACTTTTAATAAGCATTAAGTATTGAGATGATGGACGGACCGGACAGCTCGGTGGACCGATGACCTGAAGAAGGTTGCTGGCTTCGACTGGATGCGGAAGGTGAAAGATCGGGAGCTTTGGCGCACCCTGGGAGAGGCCTATGTCCAGCAGTGGACCCGAATAGGCTCATTTAATTCATTGATTGAGATGATGATGCACTCGAGGAATTGAAAAATTTAATATTTTCATTTATTCGCTCTGGTAAGTAGGTAAAGCACTCAACACTCAATGCCTCAAGAATTTGTTTGGTTATAGGTTCCCTCTGCTTACCCTGCTATGTGCAGTATATAGCGCGAAGCTGAGAAAGAAACATACGTTTTCGTATGGCTTAAAATCACTACAAGCCATACGATCCATATGGCTAAGTGTGGTCATAACATTTTTATTCGTTTTCCAAAAATATCAGCATTTTTTTATATAAAATAAAACATGTATAAAATTAACATTAGTGTTCGGGTGTAGGGTAAAGAACATTTCTAAATAAACTATGTATTTTTAAAAATGTTTTAATAATAGGACATTTTTCAAGGACCTTTCTTATTTGTCAAGTTCAAAAGTGAATATAAAATAGCGTTTTTAAATAAATTTTCATATCAACAGGACATTAAAAAGTGATTTACTTTTAAAAACTACAAAATGACAATGAAAACACGCATTCCGAATACAGTCTAGAATTCGGGCGGATTTCTTTCCCTATCTTTGTTATATATGGCTTAAAACCCGGTTTCCACCGCGAAAGAAGAATGAGTGAGGAGCAACTCTTTCTACTCACCTGGCTAAAGAGGACAGACTTCACTGGGCCCGCTTCGCTTGCAATGAAAACAGGGCTTAAGACGACAATCCTAGCAATTAATATTATAATTAATTAAAACTATTATTTTTAAAACTTAGATTTCAATTTTCAGTTCCAAGGCAGATGGTACGAAGTCCAGGCTTACCCTAAAGAACAGCAGCCAGGCCAATGCGTGTCTCACGTCTTCTCCCTCAACGTCAATACCTTCAATTTGACCACTAACGGTGTTGATGACCAGTTCGCTGTCGTATCAAATAGCATTGTATCGCTAGCCACAACTGATGGTACAGCAAAAATGACAATATCAATTACAGCTAATGGTGGAAGTAAGTTCAAATTTAGTTCTTTATTACATCTTTCTTTCTTTATTTATCGTCAGCAATTATTAATAATTCTTTAGTATAGGTACATAATCTATTTTGCCGTACTTAGAATCTGGACTTTAAATATAAATATTTCAATTAGAAATATATTATATTAAAAACTAAATTTAAAATATGATCATAATATTGTCAAATTGAGTAAAAGAGTAAATCATTTTACTTTTATGAGACCGTCGCGTCGTGGCGCAGCAGCACAAGAGTGTGACTGTCACGCGACGGTTGTGGGTTCGATCCCCACTCGAGGAAGTGAAATATTTATTTACGTTTATATTTCCATTTCTTCGCTCTGGTGTCGAGGCAAAGCGCGGCGTAGAGTTCTGCCACTCAACACGCAATGTCTCCAGAAATCGGCAGAAAGTGGGGAACAGACTGTCTTAACACTAGGTTCCCTTTGCCTACCCTGCTGTGTGCGGGATACAGCGTGAAGTTAAAGAAAAATACTTTTATAACAAGCTGTTTTTTTTCAGTTATACAAATACCGTATTGGATATTGAACACTGACTATGGAAACTATGCGCTGGCGTACAGTTGTGTTAATGAGAATGCTGATTTCAGAATGGGTAAGTTAAAGTATTTTAGAAGGTTTTTTGATATAATTGGTTAAAATCTTAAACAATTATCTAAAAATAGTAGAATATATCAAAGAATAACTTAGATGAATTTTAATCTGTCATCTGCTTAACGTCAAGCAGGTTTTCATAGCGGAACTGAAAATCATTTCATTAGATCTTAGCCTCAATCATTAGTTGTTGATTTAAACCTTTTTAGGATTCCTTACTTCAAAATGTAAAAACGGAACCTTTATAGGAACACTTATTTCTCCGTCTGTCAAGAACTTTTATCTTGCGTTCACGTGGAGATTTTAAGCTAAAATTATTATCAAATATAACTTCCTTATATACTAGTCGTATGAAGTTAAAAAAAACTATAATTTCTTCTCTCTATCAACAGTATACAGCTGGAAGTTAAGCAGAACTCCCCAGCTTTCACCTGCATCACTGACCGCTATAAACAACACTGTCCAAGGAATTACTGTCCTGGACGAAAGGTACTATGAAACTGTAGGTCAGTCTGACGCCGCCTGTTTCACTCTACCTGTGATCGAACCAGGGAACCCGATTATATTAGATGGGCAATGTGACCCTAATATACCTGTTATTCAAAACTTTAATATTACCAATGTGAGTATTAATAATATTTTTTATAATTTAAAAAATATATAAGAATTTACGGTGAACAACCAAACCAAGCTCAAAATATATGCGACTAGTTGTAGCCTATGACTCCGTTTGCGTGAACTACATAACTTAAGATCTCGGGAAAATATTCCTGTTCCTGTAGGAATTCCTCTCTCTCCCAAGGACCTCCCCATGCCTAATTACAGCGTTAGACGCCGCGTAGCTTCTCAATTGATATGATATTCAATTTTTTCCAGTATTCTGGCCGATGGCGTATAATTGAAAGTTACACGGACAGTCAACTGAGTGGTACTTGCAACGATGTCTCATACTCTCAAAGTAATGGCTCAATATTGGTGTACAATTCACACGTGAACAACCAAGATCTCATCTCTACTGCTGGAGCTGCTTCGTTGGCGTCTAGTGATGGCAGTGGGAGATTACTAGTTTCTGTTCCTGCAGGTGATTTTTGAGTATTGTTGTGATAGCTTAAATGTAATAATGTCAATGTTATCAAATTAGAAATACTTGTTTTATGCAGTCGTTAGGTAATTTGGTTTGAAAAATTATATTTTTGAGATTTTCTGCTTTACATTCGAAATATATCTAATGTTCTTTTTTGTTTGATATCGAACGTAAAGAATATGAATAAATATATTCAAAAGATAAATAAATATATATAATATCATCGGTAAAATGTGAAAAATCATTTGGAAAATGTTCTTAAATTTCTTTTCTATTACAGCTGGTAATCCAATAGAATATTGGATCCTGGACACAGATTATGTTTCTTACTCGCTGGTCTACAACTGTGTTAATATAAGCAGTACTCAGAAAAGAAGTAAGATATGTTGTTTACTCATATTTATTATTATATACAACTATTTTAGTAAATTAATAGTTTACTAATTAATGCGAAGGAACTATATTTTGTGAATTATTTATATTTATATTTTTCATTGATACTACAGTGAAACTAAAACGAATTAATTAATTGTTTTAGTTGTCAGCTGGAAATTAAGTAGATCAAGCAGTTTATCAATTGATGCGAACAACAGAATAGATCAAATTATAAGAACTGTTCAAGTCCTGAACAACAGATACTATCAGCCCTTAAATCAGTCAGACAACGGATGCTTCTATTATCCACCACCAGCATCTGATACGCCAATCATATTCAGAGGGCAATGTGACCCTAACATAAATGTTGTCCAAAATTTCAATGTAACTAGAGTAAGTAGTCTTATAATTTCTATTTTTTGTTGAGGAAATTAAATATTTAATAATTTCTGGTAACGAGACCAAATNTTAATGTTTACTAACATTGTTTTATATCTTGCAGTATTTGGGTCAATGGTATGACATCTCTTCATATCCTACACGCTTCCAACTAGGCACTTGCGGCAACGCGTATTACTCCCTCAATGGGGGTGCCGTGGATGTCTTCAATACTGAAGTAATCAACCAGAGTTTGAGCACTATCAATGGAGTCGCTAGTGTGGCATCTACTGATAACAGTGCAAAACTCATTGTTAGCTTCCCTGTGGCTGGAACTAATTGTAAGTTTTTCTATTAAATTTTAATGTAGGTAATAATCTAAGTTTAAACAATTTTGTAATTTTATGCAAAATATTCTGAAACTAATCATCGCCTACAGTTTTGTTTGCGAAATAAAGTGGAAAATCGCATCTTTTCTCTGTCCTATAGGAAAGGCGAAAAATCCTCTACAGTGTTCCACTATATGAGTACTCGTACATCTTAATGCCAAAATTTCAACTTACTAAGAGAGATGCGGAACTAAACGCCGTGCTCGTTCCCAGGGCGAGCATATAAAATTTTTAAATATTATATTCTTTTGAATAGGAAACGAATTCACAACCGTCGCGTTTACAGTCACACCCTTGTGAAACCGGGCTACGACGACCTCAAGAGTAAAAAAATATATATTTCTAAATAACACTTTCTAACGATCAATTAATTTTTTTTAAAAATAAAACCTAAAGTCTAATTAATGCAAACATTCGTAATTTCTATAGTGACCACATCAACACCGTACTGGGTGCTATCAACGGACTACGAATCTTATGCACTCGTCTACAGTTGTGTCAATATTGACGCTGAGAGACGACAAGGTAAGAAATTTTTTATTTAGTTTTTTAAATAATATAGAAACTATCTCAAAATAATATAAAGACTGAAAAGAAAAAATACTTTATTAAATTTATTTTTTTGTTACATTCGTTAAAACATCAAATATTCTTACCCTAATTCACATATGACAAGATTCGAAAGAGAGATCTATATTTTATTAGAAGAAATATTTATTGACGTACTCGTATATACTAATTTAATTATTTCTTCAGTGTCATCATGGAAGCTCAGTAGAACAAAGGTCTTATCAGTAAACGCAACAACAGCCATCAATGCCGTCGTCAACACCATTCCTGTGCTTGATGATAGATATTATAATCAGCAAAATCAGACCACTGAAGGATGTTTTTACTTCCCGGATCCTCAACCCGGAATGCCAGTCGTGTTCCCGGGACAATGTGATAATAGTATACAGGCGGTTCCCAACTTTAATATGTCTGCTGTGAGTATGCTTAAATAAGCAATGCAATAGAAGTTCTTTGAGAAATTTCAAGCATTTAAATTGAAAGAAACTCATAATGTTTCTCATGATTATTCTTCTAAATAATTTTCTTTTTATAACAGTTCACAGGAACATGGCACGAAATACAAGCTTACCCTAAGGATCAACAAAATGGCCAATGTATCAACCACCAGTATTTCTCGACTTCCACAAATAACATGGCTTTAGTGTCCTCGAATATCATCAATCAAATTTTGAGTCAAAGTAGCAGTAACGTAATCTTTGCATCACCTCAAGATTTAAGTGCAAAGCTGAATATTTCTTTTACTTCGGGTGGAACAAGTTAGTTTTTTAAAGAATAAAATTTACTTTTTAGGATACTTTGGCAGCAAATTTAATTTATAATACTCTTGTAATAATAATAGCTAATTTTAATATAATAATAAGCATATATTTATATATCTTTTGTTGCAGATATCACTATACCTTTTTGGATTCTTAGCACGGACTATAGCTCTTACGCTCTAGCATATAGCTGTGTCAATTTAAATGAAAGTTTCAGAGGAGGTATGAATAATTGATAAACTAAGATAAGTTCTAATTTATTTCTATATTTCTTATAATTAATATATAATTTATTTTCAGTGTACAGTTGGAAATTAAGCAGAAATAAACAATTAAATATATATGATAATTTAGCTATTAACAACGCAATAGAAAACGTTACCGTTTTAAACAACAGGTACTATGAAAATATTGATCAATCGAATGATGCATGCTTTTTCTTACCAGATGCTATACCGAACCAACCTGTAGTATTTGTAGGTCAATGCAATGAAAATATCAACGTCGTGCAAAATTTTAACGCTTCAAGGGTGAGTAACAATATTGTTTTAGAAATAGTTTTAAATTTTAACATAATGGAACTTGAAGCTGTCTGTCTGTCTGTCAGTCGCCTCTTGGGTACCTTCGATGGTATACAAAAAGCGTAGGTTAGAATCTCGTTAAATCTTTTAGCGTTTACTAAAACATTACTGTTTCTTTTGTGTAGAACATTTAAAAAATAAATGATAACGTTACAATAAGATAGATAGATTGTTTCTAATATATCACAATCAAAAACAAACGACAATTTTTAAAAATAAATTTTATACATTACGCTATTTAATAACAAATATCTTTGATATTATAGTATTTAGGAAGATGGCGTTTGATTCAAAGTTATCCACAAGCAAGTCAACGCGGATCATGCAATCAGGCAACTTACTCTCTCAACACCAACGGGACAGTAGACGTCTTCAACACTGAGGTCATCAACCAGACACTAAGCACCATCAATGGATTAGCTGTGATAGCTTCAAACGACAGTAGCGCTAAGCTATTAGTCACGTTCCCAGGAAGTAAATATCCCTTACTAATGTCAAAAAGAAAGTAAATATCGTTAAGTACTACGAATTAAACTGTAAATTCTATAATTTTTAGCAAGTGAACCAGCCCCGTATTGGGTGTTAGACACAGACTACGATTCCTATGCTTTAGTCTACAGTTGCAGAAATCTGGCCAACAATCAACGTTTAGGTATATAATTTTGTTTATATAATCTAATTTTTCTTTCTAATATAATTTAAAAGTACAAATCCATTCAATCATCATCCATCCAAATTTTAGTAACCAGTTGGAAATTGAGTAGAACATCAGCACTGACTCCAAACGCAACACAGAATATCAACCAAATAGTAAACAGCATTGATGTCCTCAACGATCGTTACTATTCAAGCATAGCGCAAACGGATCAAGCTTGCTTCTACTTCCCCACACCTAATCCCGCCGCTTCTGTTGTATTCCGAGGACAATGTGACCAAAATATTGCTGTTGTCTCCAACTTTAATGTATCAGCTGTAAGTAACACACTAACATTATATATCTTACTCTTGGAAAAGATAACGCTGTATCTTGCACACAGCAGGGTAGGCTGTTGAGACATTCCCCACTTTCCACCGAATTCTGGAGGTAGTGGGTGGCGTAACTCAACGCCGTGCTTTACCTCGACACCAGGACGAAGAAATGAAAATATAAATTTAGATAAATATTTTATTTCCTCGAGTGGGGATCAAACCCACACTAGTCAACTTTGTGCCCCTGCGCCACGACTGGCCTCGATATTTTTATATGAATAATATTTATCTCTATTTGCAGTACTTGGGTCAATGGTATGATATCTCTTCATATCCCACTCGCTTCCAACAAGGCACGTGTGGTAACGCCTACTACTCCCTCAACGGCGGCGTAGTTGACGTCTTTAACACTGAAGTGGTTAATCAAAGCTTGAGTACTATCAACGGAGTCGCTCGCTTGGCAACTACTGATAACAGCGCCAAACTGATTGTCAGTTTCCCTGTCGCTGGGACCAACCGTAAGTTCCTGTTAGAATTCTAATACACCTCTAATAACTATATTATTATTATATTAAGAACAATTATTTAATTAACACGTTACACCTAAATTTTTTTAACCATAAATATTTAACAAATTTTAAATTATATTTTCAGTTACAACCGAAACTCCTTACTGGGTTTTAGCGACGGACTACTCATCATACGCCCTCGTTTATAGTTGTATTAATATAGATCAAGAATACCGACAAGGTAAAAAATTATAATGGATATTTGTTATAAAAATGAACATTTAATATCTTCATATTCATATCATTCATATCTTATAACAAGGTGATTCTAGGTTTCCACTTTCTAAATCATTTTGATTTTTTTAATTGGATCTGGTTAAAAAAAATGGGTAGAGTCACGTGTTAATAGATTCAAACCACCTACACGCATTGTTTAAAATCATTATTATTAATATATTTGAGTAAAACTAGCAATTTAATTTACAAGTTACATCGTGGAAGCTCAGCAGAACGAAACAATTGCCTTCTAATGCGGTGGCGCCTATCAATAACGTCGTAAATACTGTACAAGTTTTGGAAGACAGGTACTACGTTAACACAGACCAAAGCGATGCAGGATGTTTCTACCTTCCCGAACCCCAGCCTGGAGTGCCAGTTGTGTTCCCTGGACAATGTGACCAAAGTATACAGGCGGTACCTAACTTTAACATGACTATGGTAAGTTTAAACTACTGTTTTAGCAATTGTAAATATATGAATCTGATAACATCTGAACACATTATAAATTCGTACATTTACAGTTCCAAGAAGTATGGTATGAAATTGCGGCATATCCAAAAGATCAGCAAAGTGGTCAATGTATTAACCACAACTACTCCCTCAATACTACCAATATCCTAGATCTAGTCTCTTCAAACGTTCTCAACCAACTTCAGAATATCTCCAGCAGTAGAGTTACATTCGCCTCAGCTCAGGACTCTAGTGGAAAATTAAGCATCACTTTAAGCTCTGCAGGAGCCAGTAAGTTTTAAAAAGTTACATCATCTGATAGGATTCACACTGAGAAAATAAATATGCTTATATTAATGTAATTCCTTTTAAAGTAAGAAGCTTAAGGAAAACTTACTTAGAAAAAACAAATTTTATGATGAATTATTAATATACATTAAATCGATTACTAATCCTTTGATATTTTCAGTTCCTGTAAATTACAACTTTATTGAAACCAATATAAATTTGTTATTTTGCAGATATCGTTATTCCGTTCTGGGTTTTAAGCACGAACTATAATTCCTACGCTCTCGCCTACAGTTGTGTTAACCTCAACCAGAATTCTAGAGCAGGTAAATATATAAAAGAATTTCATTATATTTACATTATTTGGGAATCATCCCAATTAACGTTGATACGTTTAGGCGTGTGAATTAATTTTAAATTTACAGTGATATTTAAAGGATATTTTTTTGTCTATGATTTACCTATGCATAAACTGCAGCCTAACTTTTTTATTTCAGTATACAGCTGGAAGCTCAGCAGATCCAAGGTACTATCATCAGCTGATAACGTCCTAATCAACAACAAGATTTCAGAAATTAACGTACTCGACAATAGATATTATGAAAACATTGACCAGTCTGATGCTGCATGCTTCTACTTGCCTGATGTCAGTCCAGGACAGCCCGTAATATTCCCAGGACAGTGTGATCCTAATATACCAGTTGTACAGAACTTTAATGCTGTTGCGGTAAGTTATGCTTCATTTTCTCTATTTCCAAATGACTATTCCCCAGTTTCTATTCAATTTTAGAGACGTTAGAGCTTAGGGCCTTTGTCAATGATGGGTTGGGTAGAGCTTTGGCTTTAATTTTGTTATTGTGCGAAGTAAAATTAACATTTATAATTGTTTATTATTAAAACAGTCTCAATGATATATTTTAAGACTTTTTATTCCTTTAACATAAACTACCAATTTTAATATACCCGTCACATAAAGAAGATCTTGATTCAATTCTCTTACTAACACAACTTAATTATTTAATACAACAGTATACTGGTCGATGGCGTATGATCGAGACCTATCCATCTAATTTCCAAGATGTAACCGCCACTTGTTCCGACGCAACATACACTCTCTCAGGAGGCGTAGTAGATGTCGTCAACACACAAGTCATCAATCAGACCCTCGATGTTATCAATGGAAATGCCACCCTTGCAAGTACTGACGGCAGTGCTAAGTTACTTGTTAACTTCCCCAATTGTAAGTTTTAAGTGTTTGACTTATTTTATGAATCTGATCCTAATTAAATATTAAGAGTAGTTGATTATAACTATTTCTAAGCCAAAATTTCATTACAATACTTTTACTTGTTTCGACCATTTTAAGTATATCTCATGTTTCTTTAATTTTTTTTTCTATAACCCGCACTTTGCTAAGTAGGCAGAGGGGAACATGGAAAGACGTCCGTTCCTTTTAGATACTTCCGTTGCCCAGCGTTAACAGTTGAGGCGGTTGTGGCACAAACGTGCAACCGTAAATGTGAAAGGTTATGAGTTCGATTGTCAGGCTCATGGATAGATAGGGGGAAAAGGAGAAAAAAAACTTTTTAATTTAAATTTCCAATATTATTTAGTATTCAAAGTATACTTATAAAATCTATCTTTAAAGTTGTTTAATTGTCTTTAATTAACGATTCCTATGACTAATTAGTCACTTCTGTAGCAACTTGTCTTAAAGACTATATAAGCAATTTGATTTCAGCCCCCGCATCCTCTATCTATTGGGTTCTAAGCACAGACTATACTTCGTACGCTTTGGTCTACAGCTGTCGTAACATTGGCAGTACACAACGTCAAGGTAACTAATATAATTATAATATTTCTTAACCTACTTGTTAAAAAGATAGGTAGCNTAAAACAAATTTTATGATGAATTATTAATATACATTAAATCGATTACTAATCCTTTGATATTTTCAGTTCCTGTAAATTACAACTTTATTGAAACCAATATAAATTTGTTATTTTGCAGATATCGTTATTCCGTTCTGGGTTTTAAGCACGAACTATAATTCCTACGCTCTCGCCTACAGTTGTGTTAACCTCAACCAGAATTCTAGAGCAGGTAAATATATAAAAGAATTTCATTATATTTACATTATTTGGGAATCATCCCAATTAACGTTGATACGTTTAGGCGTGTGAATTAATTTTAAATTTACAGTGATATTTAAAGGATATTTTTTTGTCTATGATTTACCTATGCATAAACTGCAGCCTAACTTTTTTATTTCAGTATACAGCTGGAAGCTCAGCAGATCCAAGGTACTATCATCAGCTGATAACGTCCTAATCAACAACAAGATTTCAGAAATTAACGTACTCGACAATAGATATTATGAAAACATTGACCAGTCTGATGCTGCATGCTTCTACTTGCCTGATGTCAGTCCAGGACAGCCCGTAATATTCCCAGGACAGTGTGATCCTAATATACCAGTTGTACAGAACTTTAATGCTGTTGCGGTAAGTTATGCTTCATTTTCTCTATTTCCAAATGACTATTCCCCAGTTTCTATTCAATTTTAGAGACGTTAGAGCTTAGGGCCTTTGTCAATGATGGGTTGGGTAGAGCTTTGGCTTTAATTTTGTTATTGTGCGAAGTAAAATTAACATTTATAATTGTTTATTATTAAAACAGTCTCAATGATATATTTTAAGACTTTTTATTCCTTTAACATAAACTACCAATTTTAATATACCCGTCACATAAAGAAGATCTTGATTCAATTCTCTTACTAACACAACTTAATTATTTAATACAACAGTATACTGGTCGATGGCGTATGATCGAGACCTATCCATCTAATTTCCAAGATGTAACCGCCACTTGTTCCGACGCAACATACACTCTCTCAGGAGGCGTAGTAGATGTCGTCAACACACAAGTCATCAATCAGACCCTCGATGTTATCAATGGAAATGCCACCCTTGCAAGTACTGACGGCAGTGCTAAGTTACTTGTTAACTTCCCCAATTGTAAGTTTTAAGTGTTCGACTTATTTTATGAATCGGATCCTAATTAAATATTAAGAGTAGTTGATTATAACTATTTCTAAGCCAAAATTTCATAACAATACTTTTACTTGTTTCGACCATTTTAAGTATATCTCATGTTTCTTTAATTTTTTTCTATATCCCGCACATTGCAAAGTAGGCAGAGAAGAACATGGAAACACGTCCGTTCCCTTTAGATTGAGGCGGTCGTGGCACAAACGTGCAATAGTAAATATGACAGGTTATGGGTTCGATTGTCACTAGCGGGAAAAGGGGAAAAAATACTTTTAAATTTAAATTTACAATATCTTTTAGTATTTAAAGTAAACTTATAAAATCTATCTTTAAAGTTGTTTAATTTTCTTTAATTAACGATTACTATGACTAATTAGTCACTTCTGTAGCAACTTGTCTTAAAGACTATATAAGCAATTTGATTTCAGCCCCCGCACCCTCTATCTATTGGGTTCTAAGTACAGACTATACTTCGTACGCGTTGGTCTACAGCTGTCGTAACATTGGCAGTACACAACGTCAAGGTAACTAATATAATTATAATATTTCTTAACCAACGTGTTAAAAAGATAGTATAAACTTTGTTAATTTAGGGTTTTAGTGATATGTGTTTTTCTGGGACAAAAAATATGGTCGTATTTAAAACTAAGTTACTATTACTTTCTTTGAATTAGCGATTAGGATAAAATTTACTTTTTAAGTTAATCCAAACGGACAATCCTTAATTGTGTCGTTTCATCAGCCATTAACCCTAAAGGTATAAATATTTAACTTTACTATATTTTCTTTTAGTAACCAGTTGGAAATTGAGTAGAACATCAGCACTAACTCCAAACGCAACACAGAATATCAACCAAATAGTAAACAGCATTGATGTCCTCAACGATCGTTACTATTCAAGCGTAGCGCAAACGGATCAAGCTTGCTTCTATTTCCCCACACCTAATCCCGCCGCTTCTGTTGTATTCCGAGGACAATGCGATCAAAATATTGCTGTTGTCTCCAACTTTAATGTATCAGCTGTAAGTATACACGTTACACACACTAACATTATTTATTTTACTCTTACAAAATATATTTTTATATTAATAATATTTACCTCTATTTACAGTACTTGGGTCAATGGTATGACATCTCCTCATATCCCACGCGCTTCCAACAAGGCACATGCGGTAATGCCTACTACTCCCTCAACGGCGGCGTAGTTGACGTCTTTAACACTGAAGTCGTCAATCAGAGCTTGAGTACTATCAACGGAGTCGCACGCTTGGCAACTACTGATAACAGCGCCAAGCTGATTGTCAGTTTCCCTGTCGCTGGCACCAACCGTAAGCCTACTGTCTATATTATTTTTAATGGAAAATTCTTAACAACAACTAATGAGAAATATAATTTTTGAGATTGTTTTTGATATTATAAAGTTATTTATTAAATATTTTTAATAATAAATAACTATGTAACTCAAAATATTTTTTGCAGTTACAACTGAAACTCCTTACTGGGTGTTGGCAACCGATTATTCATCGTACGCCCTCGTATACAGTTGCATTAACATCGATCAAGAACGTCGACAAGGTAAAAATTTGGACAATTATTCGAATATCGAATACCAACGCTTTCTACTCTTTTGAATTATTTTTGCTTTCTATTTATGCTTGATTAACCGTATTTCCACTCACCGTGTTATAAAGAAAAAATTATTGACGGAAAATCCAGATAGTCTTGCTTAACTTGCTTGATGCAAGAAATTCTAAGAGATAAAAAATATAGATTTATCTGTTACTAATCAAGTTCCTACATATAACATAAAAAGAGAAAGAAGTGTCAAGATACAGAGTGGTAAAACTCAACGCGGCTCTTTTTTGGCCAGAACGAAGAAACGAAAATAATTTATTTACCTGAATGAGGATTGAAACCACAACCATCATTTACAGACAGACGCGAGCCCTCTGCGCTACGACGACCTGTATGGCATACGATTATTAGTTAATAAGAATAAATAATAACAGCAATAGTGATTAGTCATATTTTATGAACTAACTAATTCTTTCACAGTTACATCTTGGAAGCTCAGCAGATCAAAACAATTAGCTTCAACTGCGCTGGCGCCTATCAATAACATAATAAATAATGTACAAGTTTTGGAAGACAGATACTATGTTAATACAGACCAAAGCGATGCAGGATGTTTCTACCTTCCTGAACCTCAGCCTGGAGTGCCAGTTGTGTTCCCTGGACAATGTGACCAAAGTATACAGGCGGTATCTAACTTCAACATGACAGCTGTAAGTTTGGACATAAATATGTGTAACATATTCGTTTTTACATAATATAAAACAAAATCGCTTCTTTACGATGTGCGCTTTGATTTTTCAAATTACAACGTTAAACACCGTTTTTTTTATCCGCAGAAAGAAGAGAGTAATTAAAAATAACACAATTTCTATTTACCACATTTACAGTTCCAAGGAATTTGGCATGAAATTGCAGCATATCCAAAAGATCAGCAAACTGGCCAATGTATTAACCACGACTACTCCCTTAACACTACCAATATCCTAGATCTAGTCTCTTCAAATGTTTTCAACCAACTTCAGAATATCTCCAGCAGTAGAGTAACATTCGCCTCAGCTCAGGACTCTAGTGGAAAATTGAGCATCACTTTAAGTTCTTCAAGTAAGACTCAAAAATTATAGCTTAATATTATATAAGAAATAAAATAAGAAGTGTATTTCTGCTAGCAGCTTAGCATCTTTAAAACAATATCATTTATAACAATTTAATTCCTTTTTTTTGTTTTTTAAAAACGCCTAATGACTATAAATTGATAGGTAACCTTGAAGAACTTACATTAAATATTTGCTATAGTTAGATTTGTGCTGTGATTTTTACTATACATTAAAATGGACAATAAATAATTGACATTTTCAGGCCGTAAACATTATAATTTTTATAATTACAAGAATAATTTTATTAATTTGCAGATATCGTTATACCATTCTGGATTTTGAGCACGGACTACACGGACTACGCTCTCGCCTACAGTTGTGTTAACCGTGATCAAAGCTCTAGAGCAGGTAAAATAAATTGAAATCAAAAATATCACAATTATATTTTATAAAACTGTTATATGGGCATTTGGAAATGCTGTTAACCTATTTAAGCTTATAAGATGACGGGGAGACAGCTGATATGTGACGGCAGACTGGTGACAAATAGTGGCTAATGGACGACAGAGGACTTGTGATGAATTGATGAATTGAAGGATCTCTTATTTACGCCCTTTCATAATGATTTTTATCATTTCTCAAATATTTTCTAAATGTTTTCCTTATAAAAAACGTGGGGGTTGTGTAAGTGATTTATAAAAATAGTGAATCAATGAGTGAATTTGGCGAGCGAAACCAAGCTGAAGGTGGAACTTCACTCCCTTGAATAGAATGCTGAATTTATAGGACTCAGTCGTTTTAATTTATTGTATGCATAAACTATAGCACACCTTTTTTAAACTTCTAGTATACAGCTGGAAGCTGAGCAGATCGAAGCAACTATCTCCAGCTGGTAACAACGTAATCAACAACAAGATAACAGAAATTAACGTACTAGACAATAAATATTATGAAAATATTAACCAATCCGATGCTGCATGCTTCTTCTTGCCGGACGTGAGTCCAGGACAGCCAGTACTGTTCCCGGGACAGTGTGATGCTAATATACCAGTTGTACAGAACTTTAACGCTGTTGCGGTAAGTAAAACTTTAATTATGCTTATTTTTTTATATATACATACATATCTTCAAATGATACGAATACGAATACTACTTTTACTTCATCTCCTGTCAACTTCGCTTTGCATGTCTTCTAGAAGGTCCTTATTATTTATTTTAAAAAAGTCATTTAATTCCACCACCATCAAAAAACCAAATTTCAAATGCTTATAATAGCTGAAATAGTGCAGATTTCCATATATCTAAAGTATATTTACAAAAAGCAGCTAAAATCTTTCTTTTGTAACATATATTGTTATTACTGTTACTAAATAACTTCAAATAAAATGTTAAAAAACCTTTTAATAGAATATATAACTCAGATATATTAAATAATATACATATAAGAATATACGTACCTAATAAGAATATTTATCTAACATAACAGTATTCTGGGCGATGGCGTATGATCGAGAGCTACGCATCAGATTTCCAAAACGCCAATGCCAGTTGTTCCGACGCAACATACACTCTCTCCGGAGGCGTCGTGGACGTCGTCAACACGCAAGTGGTCAACCAAACCCTCGATGTTATCAATGGGAACGCCACCCTTGCAACTACTGATGGAAGTGCCAAGTTACTAGTGAACTTCCCCAATTGTAAGACTTTTTTCTAAATTATATTATATAGATAGATTGTCTAATTTACTTGTAATATTTTCATATTAAACTTTATCTATCTTTTCAAACTGAAGAATCCCTATTACGTATTTATGTGTTTAATTCTAATTCTACTCGCATGAAAAAAAATCTTTTACACTGCTATTTTATATTCCTTCCAGCTCCCGGACCCTCTGATTATTGGGTGCTAAGCACAGATTATACTTCATACGCTTTGGTCTACAGTTGCCGTAATGTTGGCAGTACACAACGTCGAGGTAAGTGATATTTTAATGATGATCGTAGTTGTGAGTGAATATCAATGAATATAATATGATGATCAATGATTTCACTTGAGGCAAAACGGCGTTAAGTTCCGCCACTTGACACGCAATGCTTCCATATTTCGGCGGAAAGTGACAAAGAGAGTGTCTTAACATTAGGTTCCCTCTGCCTTCCCTGCTGAATGCGGGATACAGCGTGAAGCTGATTTGGTTTTTTTTGTAACTTTCCTTCCACAAGACAAGATTTTTTTTATAATTTACATTAAAAATATTTTCGTTTCACCGACCTAGATAAAAGGTGGTACTATATTCGGCATTTCAACAAATATTGTTTTATGTAGGCGAAAATTGGAAAATAAAATGACTTCCTTCCGTTCTTTCACAGCATAAAAGCAATAATGTGACTGAGAAAGATTGGGAATAAAGCCATTTTTAATGGTTTTTATCAATAAAAATATTTACACATTATTATTTTTCTAATTCAAGTATACACATGGAAGCTGAGTCGGACAAGAGAACTGTCCGCAAACGCGACAACTGAAATCAACCGCGTCATCAACTCCATAAATGTTCTCGACCAACGCTACTACTCCAGTATAGAACATTCTGAGAGAGCCTGCTTCTACTATCCTGAGGCTGATGGCAGTCCTGTTGTGTTTAGAGGACAGTGCGATGTGAACATCCCTGTAGTTACGAATTTCAATGCAACCGCTGTGAGTGTAACATATTATCTTGTATATTATCCCCAAATAATGTGAATTTATAGAAATTATGTGTTTTTTTTTTATGTGTAATTTTATTAAACTCATCCTGTCTATATATATCGTTTTCTCGAGTTTAGAACGAGTAGAATGAGGGATTAGAGGAGATTCGAGGGATTAGAACCCACAATCTGTCGCATTTACCACTGCAACACAAATTTTATTTCTTCAAATTCCTTACTTCAGTCCCCTAATAATTACACTTTCTTCTAATTTTCATATCCAGTACATGAACACCTGGTACGATATAGAGAGCTATCCAGTCCGGTTCCAAGACGGCACGTGCCCCACAGCCACCTACACTCTAGGATCAGTGGTGGACGTCTACAACACCCAAGTTGTGGGACAACAGTTGGACACTATAAATGGAGTAGCTGTCTTCGCAGGAAATGCTAGTGAAGCTAAACTGAATGTCTCGTTCCCAGTCGCTGGTACTGATTGTAAGTTAAAAAAAATTAAATCATTTTCACGTTGTATCCCATACACAGCAGGGTAGGCAAAGGACTAGTGTTGAGGCACTCCGTTCCCCGCTTTGGCACAATACGTGTTAAGTGGCGGATTTAACGCCGCTCGCCGCTCTTTGCCAGAACGAAAAAATTAAAATATAAATGAAAATAAATATATCGAAAGCACAACCGGTTTCAATAATTTCATATAAATTAACGCTATGCCTAATATTTCCAGTGACAACAAGTTCACCATACTGGGTTCTGTCCACCGATTACGTGAACTACGCACTTGTGTACTCTTGCAGTAATATCGACGAAGAATATTATAGAAGTAAGTATTTTATTAGAAATATATAATATATTTGTGTGTGTAAATAGAGATATTTGCTTTATCAATTATTTGTTAAATTATTCGTTTTTTTAAGTTAAATGGAAATCTTTAGGAATTCAGCAAAAGCGATTGCTTAAAGTCCTTTCACAAATATAGATATTATTTATCTACATACATTGTTTTATATCATATATTTTTTCTCTCAAACAGTCGGAAGCTGGAAGCTCAGCAGGCAGAGATCTCTTGCCCCAGCCGCAGCAACCACTATCAATAACGTGATGAACTCTATCCCAGTCCTTCGCCAGGACTATTATGTTCAAAGAGGTCATAGCGATGAGAACTGCTTCTACTATCCTAATAATAACGGCGGTCCTGTCATACAAAACGGACAGTGCGATTTTAATAGCTTATCCGTTGTCAACAACTTCAACGCTAGTTTGGTTAGTTTTAAATTTTATTTAATTTACTGTTCGTTTTTTGTTACTCGAAAGGTTGTTAGAAGCTGCTGTACATCCAAGAGGATTTTTATATTTAATATTCATGTTTTTGTTTGGTCCTGCAGTATTCACTCAGTCTCTAAAATAGGTGAAAATTACACAGCACTTTTTTAAACCTGGAGTTACAAAAGATCCCGAATATTTCTCATTTTAATAAAAAAAAATCTATTCAATGGCAAATTCCCCTTTAATATTATTTTATTTCTCACTAATGTCTTTCAGTTCTCCGGCCCGTGGTACGAAATCTCTCGCTACCCCTCTGAGCTACAGGAAGGAGAATGTGTTTCCTCACAATTCGAAGTCAATAATCAACAATTCATGATGAGCAAAAACATTGTATTTAACGAAAGGCAGATCACTTTAGTCGGTCCTGCCACACCCATTGCAACGGGACAAGGAATATTAAATGTCAATCTAACTGGACAAGGAGGTATGATAAATAATATATGTATTGGTAAATATTCTTAGGATTGTAAACAAAAAACTGATTTAAAATGCAAATTTAGAGAATTCAGTCAGAATTAATCTGAATAAGCTTTAATTGAGGAGGTACCTAGTTACAGGTGGTGGTGGGTGAATTATTTGAAAATATGATATCTTTTTAATACTATACTATTATTTGAAAAAGCCCAAAAAGTGTATGCAGAGAACACAAACTCACCTTCCTTGATTTAGAGATGTCACGTGTTGAGTAGCGGAACTTACGTGGTTTTCTTTTGCAGTGAACTTTGCGACCACTTTCTACGTTTTGGATGTTGACTACAATGATTTCGCCTTGCTGTATAGTTGCGTCAACTTCAACAGTTCATCTAAACAAGGTAAGAAACATTTACATTAAACCAATATTTACAAATGTTTCTAAATCTTTTTAAAATAATAAAGGACTTTTCACTATATTCCTTCTTTCCTTAATTATGGCCAAATATTTATATATTTTAAGAAAAAATATTTTTCTATACAGTATACAGTTGGAAACTAAGCAGATCTCAACAGGGACTATCGGCAAATGCTGAGAATCGTATCGTGGACGTGGTGAATAGAACACGAGACCTATTCCAAGGCTACTATGAAGTAACCGACCAAAATACCACTGGCTGTTTCCACTACCCTGAATACACGGAGTTACCTGCTCAGATAGAACTGATTGGTCCTTGCGATGAAAGTATTAGAGCTAAAGCCAACTTTAGCGTTCAGGATGTAAGTAGCAATTTTCTGGGTTTTAAATGATGTTGAGTTTCATAGAATATCAAGGTAAAACGGTAGTTAGTACAAGAAGGTATTTGAAATTATTCTGGGTTTATTAACTTCTAATTTTTCGTATTGATCCAAACATAAATTATCTTATCAAGCTTAAAGCTACAAAATAGAAAAGATAATTCTTTTATCATCTATTTTTTTTATTATTACCATTTTTCCTCTAACATGGCAATGTGTGAATGAACGATCGATTCCCACTCGGAGAATTGAATTATCGGAGAATTAATTATATCTGGTAGCAAAACAAAGAAAAGAAAGCAGTTAGGCATTCAACATGCAAAGTCTCAAAAATTGGACAGAAAATGAGAATTGGGGGAACGTCTGGGCATTTTGCCTACATCCCTTAGCTTTTTTCTACGTATTTTATTAAATGTTTCAGTATCCCCTATTATGTAAAGTAATAAATTTATTCTTATTAAATAATAAACACACACTTAGCAAACTCCAAACAAAAAAATTACTAATAACATCAATATATTTACAGTATCTCGGCAAATGGTATGAAATCGCCAGCTACCCACAACCATTCCAATCTGGTCAATGTCCACGCGCCCAGTACAGCACCTCAAACGCTAGCAGTAGCGTCACCGTACTCAACACACAAGTGATTAACCGAGAACTTGACGTACAATACGCCACTGCTATAGTCGCGTCTAATGATGGCAGCGGACTATTGGAAGTTACGTTCGTATTGCAGAATGGAGGTTAGTTGTTTTGTTAATTGTATATATCTGACTCTAGTGGCGATTGTTGTAAGTTCGATTTCCACTTGAGGCAATTATTATTTTCATTTCTTCGCTCCACTGAACACGCACTTAGCGTGTTAACACTACGTTGCCGAAGATAGAAGAAATTTTATGCTTATAAATATGAGGTGTATTAATATTATTATTTTATTTCAGTTACGAACGTCGTCAAGTACTATGTGCTTGAAACAGACTACACAAGCTTCTCGCTAGTCTACAGTTGTAGAAACCTTCCCAGTGGAAAAAGGCTAGGTAAGGTTCATTTATATAATATATAAAAAGTTTAGGACATAGCAAGTTATGTTTTTTAAATTCACTGAATATTTTAAACAATCAAACTCAAATAATATTATTAAAAAAAAACATTCCTAATCATATATTTTGTTATTTTATTAACGCAGTAAGCAGCTGGAAGTTGTCACGTAACACAACGCTGTCGCCCCAAGCGGTCCCCATCATCGACTCCGTCATATCAAATACTCAAGGTCTGAATGAAAGGTTCTACAGACCAGCAAATCAAAGTAGCGAAGCTTGCTTTTACGTACCAGAGGTCAATAAGAACGAATCCCCAAGATTTAGAGGACAATGTGATAATATTCAGAGCGTGCAAGGTTTTGATGCTCAAAGGGTAGGTACAATTAAATTAAATGTAAATGAAAAACTTATATACTGAGAGAAAAAGAAAAATTCTATCTTAATTTTCCTCTACATTCTAGAAATTGTTATTTTTTTTGTCTATTAGTACTTTCTAGCTATAATATTTTGGTCTCTGACTCACTCAGAAAAAAATATTTTATATATATTGTCATTTTAATAGAACTACTTAAATATTTATTTAAATTTCCAGTTCCTAGGCTGGTGGCACGAAATAGAAAGCTATCCGAGCAACGAAGACAGGGGAACCTGTATAAGTTCCGAATATTCTCAAGTTGGCAACAGTTTCCAAGTCATTGATACGAATGTGTTTGGACTCTCAGCTCGTGTTAACAGAAGTAATGTTGTTATTAGCAACAATGGAAGATTGACTAGAACTGTAAATGGACAGAGTGTCGGTGAGTATTTACAAACATAACTACTTACTTTCTATATAGTACGATCGACGAGTTTTGGCTGCTCTGAAGTTAGGCTTTCGGAAGATTTGCGCATTTTTCATACATCACCTAAAATTAAATTTGCGCCGTCATCTACAACAAACTTCAGGGCAAATACGACTCCTTGGCCGTACATTAAACTGTTACCGTACTATAAATTTCGATCGTATTTTAAAATAATTAGCTTAAAGTGTTATTATACAAATATTAAAAATATATTATAATAAGTTCATCGTAACAGAAACTTTTTTTATATAAATAATCTGGCGATTTTTTTTAAACTTATGATTTCCAGTTTTAAATAGAACAATTATTTTTTTCAGATGTATGGGTCTTGGCAACTGATTACGATAACTATGCACTTCTCTACTCGTGTGAAAATATTGACTCTAATTATAGACGAGGTAAGTTTCCCATATAACTTTCTGATATTTTTATAATTTTTACTTTTCTACAATGGATAGAAGAATAACCAATATTTGCCACTAATAGTTCTATTATTAATTTAAAAACCCCGTCTATACAAATAAAGAAGTATTTTAGTTTTTAAATAATACTATTTATATTCCTTAAAAATATTTTTTCAAAAGAAGATCATTTTTTCTAAAAAATCGTCAAATTGCAAACATGTCATACAACTAGGTGAAATATTACCATAATTGACATAAATTATTTTACAGTTTGGAGCGCGAAGTACAGCAAAACTCGACAACTAAGCGAAAACGCACAAAACGCAATCGCCATTGCAATCCAGAGAGAAGAGACTTTAGAACCGCAGTTCTTCCAAAACGTGAATCAGTCGGACGTTGCATGTTTCCACTATCCCGAACCAACAGGAAATCCGGTCATCTTACCTGGAAGCTGTGATCCAAATATACCTGTCGTTTCGAATTTCAGTGTAGTTAATGTGAGTTTAGATATTAAAATTTCACATATTTTATTTTAAACTAGTAGCTTCACCAACTTGCACTAAATACGATATGTATTTATTGTACAATGTAAGGTAAGGTTAAAAAGGAGCTTTTAAAATATTTTTATTTTTTGTATGTATGTTAAAATAACATAAGAATACATATAAAAATAATTTAAAAAAAAAACAATTTTAAAATTACTCAATCTAGAGCAACACTTACATATAAATACATATTTCATTACAGTACTCTGGTGTTTGGTACNATGTCGTGATGCAGGACATGAGAGCCAATGGTCTAACCACCGAGGACGCAAAAGACCGTGCAAAGTGGAGTAGGTTGAGTAGGAGGGCAGACCCTGGCAATAGCCGGGATTAATGCCAGGAGGAAGAAGAAGAAGAGTTCTATTATTAATTTAAAAACCCCGTCTATACAAATAGACACAAATATTTTAGTTTTTAAATAATACTATTACTTATATTCCTTAAAAATATTTTTTTAAAACAATATTGATCATTTTTCTAGTTAAATTGCAAACATTTCGTACAACTGGTGAAGTATTATATTAATTGACATAAATTATTTTATAGTTTGGAGCGCGAAGTACAGCAAAACTCGGGGACTAAGCGAAAACGCACAAAACGCAATAGCCGCTGCAATCCAGAGAGAAGAGACTTTAGAACCGCAGTTCTTCCAAAACGTGAACCAGTCTGATGTAGCATGCTTCCACTATCCCGAACCTACAGGAAATCCGGTCATCTTACCTGGAAGCTGTGATCCAAATATACCTGTCGTTTCGAATTTCAGTGTAGTTAATGTGAGTTGTTTAAAATTTCATATTTTAAATAATTTTTATACATATAAAAATTATTTAAAAAAAAAAACAATTTAAAAATTTGTTAATTTAGAGCAACATATGTAAATGATATGTGTACCTATTTCATTGCAGTACTCTGGTGTTTGGTACCAAATCGAGAAATACCCTCAAATCCATGAAAACGGTTCTTGCGTGGGCGCAAGGTACACCTTCAACGAGAATACTAAAGTCGTAGACGTTTTGAACTGGCAAGTCATTGATGGCGTCCTCGACAGCGTACCAGGAAATGCAACCCTCATTTCTGATGATGGTAGCGCTAAGCTTCTTGTTAACCTACCAATACGATTTACTGATGGTAAGTGTTTTGTATAAATATAGATTTTGAGAGAAATGAAAACATTGGAACAACCTATAACTAAGAAAATTCATTTAATTATTTATTAAACATACAATATTTATAAGGTAAATAAAAAAAAATTAAGTTCTCAACAAACAATGATTCTAAAGTTGCTAAAACATGAAAATAAAATCTAATTTCAATAGTTTCTCTCTGTTTACCCAAAAATAAACACATAAATTATTATAATTTAAAATTTTCTAGATCCCGAACCCCAAATAGTGTCAATGGAGTTATACGTCCTCGCTACCGACTATTTGTCGTATTCATTAGCATACAGCTGTGTCAACGTCGGTCCTTACAGACGCTCAGGTACGTTTACTTTAAATTAGTGATATCTTTATTAAACTATAGTATAAAAAAACAAATTCCACATTTATTACTCTGTTCATTCAGAAAAAATTGGAAAATATAAAAATTATTTAGATAAAACTTTCGTTACAGTTTCACTTGGTGTGAAATCTGAGTAAGAGTATAACTTAAGCGATTTGGGTATGATATAACTAAATGTTTCGTTTGGACAAATCTGAATGAAATTTGACTATTTGAAAATATACATTTAAATAAATATTTAATTTCTTCGACTGGGGATCGAACCCACGACCAGTTGCGTTTACAGTGTCACTTTGTGCCCTGCTTACCGCAATTAACATTTGTCGTCGATCGCAATAGTGTTGTGCCTACCCTTAACGATGTGTCGATATATTACATACTTATTTTTTTTGGAAGTATTATGACATTATATGTATAAATTAAAATTTATTTAATTTTTACAGTTGGAGTTTGGAAATTAAGTCGCACGCGTACACTTCTCCCTCAGGGAGCTGAAGTCATAAACTCTCTCATCGAAACAAGACAAGAACTTAATCAATCTTACTTCTTAAGCGTAGAACAAAATGTCGACTGCGACGAGCCATCCAGCGCTATTTTAGTTAAAAGCAGTATTATTATTATGATTTTATGCAGTATTTTACACTTATTATAGTATATAATTCGATATACATGACAAAAAATTGTATATTTTTAATTTGTTCATAGTTTTTTAGGATAGATTGCATTTTGTTTTTACTACAAATTTAGTATTATAGTATAAGAATTTATAATTTATTCACTAAGATCAATAAAAAATAAGACTAGTACTATTTTTACATAATTGTATCTGTAGAATTTATTTTAATACAAATATAGGTTTAACTAGAAAGCAGGCTAACAAGAATATAAAATTATAATTGTTAAATAAATGCTCAATGATTAATTTTAATAGGCTGTCACATGTGTCACAATAAAGAATAAATTTACATAAATTATCGCTCGGAACGCCAGATTTAAAGAACCATAAATAAATTATATCAGAGTACCGACATTTTTTGTTTATTTAATGATTACCTTTCCCGCATATGATATGTTTAAAAATTACTGTCTGTGTTAATAAATAATTGAATTTAAAACACAGATTACAAGTCTCTTTTTCGGTATTCGTATTTCGATTGACAGTATGCTGTTGGCGTTACTGGCCTCTGCAGCGTCACCGGGCTTTGGGAGGCCGAGCTAGGTTTGGTTACCGTGTAAGGTATTAACAATGAAAACACAGTGTCGCAAGGGCGTTTCCTGTGAGACCCGGACCGATTTGCGTACACCGATTGTAGTGGAGGGCTATTGGCGGAATAATAAAGATAAATTCCCTAGGTATAAGTTTAAAGCTAATTTGTGCGTGGAAGAAGTAAATGTGAAAGGTATAACGGAGAAATCTCTTTATAATCTATTAAAAGATCTTGGCCTGAGATTGTGATCAATTGTAATATGTAGAATGTTCTTCGAAAGAGGCATTAGTAGATTAATTTTAAAATTGGTAGTTGGTTAGGTGTAAGCGGGCATTTAAGTTAATGCGTATTTTCAAATGGGTCCATATACCTTAAGTACATAGTTTCTTTTTTTAATTCGATGTGTAAATTGAATTAAACCTTCTCTCTATATATAGAATACGTTGAACAAATTTGTGCAAAAAAGTGCTGCAGTTCTGTCTGTGTCTAACAAGTCTAGTCTGTTAAACAAGCAATTTAGGTTCAAGTCATTCATCATTTATTATTCTTTAACAATTTATATAGATACTCACTCAATAAAAACGTAAGATAAATATAATTAAACAAATAACAAAGAAATAACTATAAGTCAACAACGAATTCAGTTAACTATTATTTGCTATTAAAAGATTTATTACAATTTATCCTTTTCATTTTTAAATTGTATGATAAATAAAATACAAATTTTAAAATACCAGCATAAAATCACAGAACCATAGATAAAAAAGAGCTGTCAGTATTAAATACTTCATTGACAGTAGCAACATTTAAATCAATCATTCATTCAAATAATCGTTCATTCATTATTCCATCAAATCATTTTTCCGGGTTCGCGGATAGCATGTAATTTTGTGTGTGATAAAAATCACATTTTCACATGTATAAACGATATATTTGCATATAAAAGTTTTATTTTATCACGCGTGTTGTTAATAAACAATGTCTGATAACGGGGATCTATCTGCCCCTGTATCTCAGGAAGACATAGAGGCGGCGGAGAAATTGAAAAATGAAGCAAATGAACAATTTAAAAGTGAGTGTTCTTTATATTTAACATAAATATGTTAATGAGTATGTATAATATACAAGTTTAACACATTCTATATACACTACGGCAGTATAATACATTGGCTTACGTATTTTTATACATTATAATTGGATAAATTCTAACCTTCATTTCAGAGCAACACTACGATGGTGCAATTGAATTATATTCTAAAGCAATAGATAAGAATCCAAATAATGCTGTTTATTATGCTAATAGGAGTATAGCCAATTTAAGGCTAGAAAATTTTGGATATGCACTAAATGATGCATCTAAGGCCATTGAAATAGATAAGTTTTACACTAAGGCTTACTACAGACGGGCGGCTGCGTACATGTCCCTAGGAAAATACAAATTAGCACTTAAGGATTTTGAATATGTAAGTAAAAAAGTTTATTGGCTATGTATAACTGTGTGCGTTTCATGCGAAGTTTCATATGCAAAAGTATTGTTAATATACATGTGGTGTTTTTCATAATGATTAATTTTAGATTTTGAGTTTATCCTCATTGCTTTAAGGATATGTGGTGCTTGTTTCACTTGTGTTTAGGCAGTATATTCAACATTCTAGTTCTACATTCTAGAAACATTCTAGTAGATATAATACAAATTTGACTATTTTCAACAATTTACAATAAAAAGCCTATCATCGCTGACAAACATTTAAACTTAATTATTGGTAATGAAAGTTCCTGTCAATCTTCATTTTACATCATATTATCATAAAAATTCAAATCAACACTAGTCTACTATATTTGAATATATACATTAAACAACATCTAGATCATAATATTACTATTTCTACTTTTAACTAGAACTAAAACATAGTTATTGTACAATCTGAGTAACTCAATGATAGGTATTTAAAATTAATTAAAGTCATGGTGCACAGGCACAAGCTATAAATGCATCTAGTTGCGAGTTCGATTCGCACTCAATAAAATGAAATATTTAATATTTTCATTTCCTTGCTCTGGAAATGATGCGAAGAGTGACATTGAGTTCTGCCACTCAACATGCAATGCTTCCAGAATCCCGATAAAATTGGAGAAGAAAAATGTTGTAATGGGAACCATAGTGGTAATTCCCTCTGCTGAATTGCACGGCAAATTTAGAATGAATGTACTAAGTCCCCTCATTCTATACATCTAAACAAATATTATTAAACTGAAAAGTTTCTTTGGTTCGATTTGGTAATACCAGGAACTAGTGATTTAAATTAAAATATTTATTTTATGTATTAGTAGTCCTTTGGTAACGGTTGTCGGACCTGAGGTCAGAATTGCTTTGAGAACTTAACTTACTTAACTTATGTGTCATATATGTCATGTAATAAATGACACAAGCAAAGTCACTAGTAAAAGCTAGTGACATATAAAATATGGAGCTATTTTTGTTTCTCATCGTAACCAAGTAAAATGTATTAACTTTATAAGCAATAAACTGTATATTAGTTTAATCTGGCACCATGGTATTATCATGTTCTGTTATCTTATCATTAAAATTGAGCTATTTCATTTTGAATACTTAAATTTTTTTACATGTTTCTTTCATAGTATGCTTGAATTGGTTTCTTTTAATTAGATATTAATAAATAATTTTTAATTATCTAAAACATTACTATTATTTCATCTCAACATAGTTATGTCAGCTTGTAATCAGTTTTTGAACTTAACTAAATGTTATAGTAAAATTTTGTTTATTTAATTAGGCTTCAATGGAAAGCCAAAAACGGCACCCGGCGAATAAAATGTTCACTTATTATGTAGATTTTTGATCTATAACATTAGATTTTGTCCTGCACATTCCAGTATAGGCATAGGGACCTTAGTGTTGAAACATTTCTTTTTTTTGCTTTCTGGTCAAACTGTATATTAATTGGTGACACTCAATGCTGCAATGTGTCACCAGGGAGGGAAATAAAGATAAATGATTCTCATGAAGATCCCCTGTCTTAAACACAGATAGATCCCACAACCATACTTGTAATAAAATAAAAAGCCTTTTATTTCTTACTGATTTACAGTTTGTAAATATATATATTTTATTTATTAATTGTATTTTTTTTAATATATATTTGCTTTATTTCAGGTGACCAAAGTGAGGCCAAATGATCAAGATGCAAAAATGAAATTCAACGAGTGCAATAAAATAGTTAAGAAGATAGCATTTGAGAAGGCCATCTCTGTGGACAAGAAGGAAGTAAATATCGCTGATTCCATCAATTTGGATTCTATGAGTATGACATATTTTATATTTCTTTTATTTATGTCCCTTATATCATTAAAGTCTGAATTAAATAAACTCTTAGTCTATTTTTATTATTTATATGGAGAATGAAGTAACTTATTGTGGTCCCAACAAGGGGATGATTCATTGATGTTTGAAAAATATCAATGTTTAACTAGAAAAGATCGTTGTTTCGACATCATTACCAGAACTACATTTGGCTGCTTTGTTGCATCCGTACCAATTGAACAAATTATTACATAAACGGCAAACGAGATTGAAATAGTCTCATAAAACTGAAATAATCGACGATTTCTGTGACACCTTATAAATATCGATATTTGGAAAAATTGATATTCCTATATTTATTGTATATCATTAATATTGGATCGTTATTTTTTAACATTGAATTTTTAATCGAAATCCAATACGCAATATAAATCCTAACAAAAATCTTAATAAAAAAATATATATTTCGTATATAATTTATGATAGTCATATAAATTTTAGCAATCGAAGATGAATACGAGGGTCCGTGTCTAGAAGATGGCAAAGTGACACTCAAATTTGTCACTCAACTAATGGAGTATTATAAAGAACAGAAGAAATTACACAAAAAATATGCTTATAAGGTAGTTATCTTTTTATAACAGATTTACCTTTCCATATTGCTTTACTGTACTCTACTTGGATTATATTGATTATTTTATTATTTAGTAATGTAGTAGTCTTACAATTTTAGTTTTACCAATTCGATGGAAAGCGAGGAACGATCAGTGTCTTAATAGGAACGTAGTGTCCTAACGCTAGGTTACAAAGATGTGTCTGCCTACCATGCTATGTTTTTATGTGCCTGTAAACGCGAAGGCTGTAGGTTCGATTCTCAGTTATAAGAATGCGTTATTTTCATTTCTTCGCGGCGTTGTGTTCCGCCACTCAGACACGTAATGTCTCAAAAAATTGAGTGGTGCGTAGAGAACGCTGTCTTAACTCTATGTCCCCTCTACCTACCGTGACATGCGGATTACCGCATGAACCGAAAAATAAAACTAATACAGCACTAGGGACTTATGACGTCACTTGTCACTAGCACGTTATTATCTCGTTATAAAGTGATATTAACTTTATTATTCATAATTTCAGATACTAATAGACGTTAAAGCATATTTCCAAAAGCAACCATCATTAGTGGACATCAAAGTGCCAGACGACCAAAAGTTCACAGTTTGCGGGGATATTCACGGCCAATATTACGATTTGATGAATATTTTCAAGTTAAATGGTCTACCATCGGAGAAGAACCCATATCTGTTTAACGGTGACTTCGTAGACCGAGGGTCTTTCAGTGTGGAGTGTATATTCACTCTGTTTAGCTTCAAGTTGTTGTATCCCGATCATTTTTATATGTCAAGAGGTAAGTTAGGAAATTTTCTTTATCTTGCCCGCCTAAAATTTTATAACTTTTATGACAACAATATTACCTACTTATATTGTTTGGCCTTTGCCTTACTGATCAATACAACTAGGAAACGAAAAAAATAAACTGCAAGTGGTAGCTTTTCTTAGAATAACACATCAGTAGGGTTTCTACTTTGCAAATTGTGGTCACTCAAGTTGAGATAGATTTTCTGAACTTTTACACATTGTTCACTCGGGGAGAAAGTAAGAAAACTCTTAAGATGAAATCTGCGCAGCAGTCTATAGCTAACTTTAGGGCTTCGACTCGTCAACCGCACTATTATGCAAAGAAAGTATAATAGGAAGTTATGATATTGTTTTAAATATTTGTCTAATATATATAGATAATTTATTTAAACTAAATAGAAATTTCTGTATATTTTTGTAATGAACTTTTTTAAGTGTCGTTTATAGAAAGTCGTAGTGTCGTTTATAGAAAGTTTATTGTAGTCAAAAAAAGATAGTGTAAAGTCTGTAAAATATAATGTAAAGTATTCTGTTTATATCGTTCTAAAATTTATTTGCCCGTCATATAATTTTATTTTCCAAATTTAAATGGCTCCCGTATTGATTGAAATTTCGTCTAATTATTAAAATGTAATAACCAAAGTAACCACATTGAAATTTAAGCCACTTAACTTTAAAATTTTATTACCAGGCAATCACGAAACGGTAGACATGAACCGAGTATACGGATTCCGTGGGGAAGTCACATCAAAATATACTTCCCAAATGGCGGATTTATTCACAGAGTTATACAATTGGTTGCCGCTAGCCCATTGTTTCAATGGCCGTGTGCTGGTTATGCACGGTGGACTGTTCTCGAAGGATGACGTCACTCTTGNCAGTGTAGAGTGTATATTCACTCTGTTTAGCTTCAAATTGTTGTATCCCGATCATTTTTATATGTCGAGAGGTAAGCTCGGAAATTTTCTTTATCTTGCCAGCCTAAAATTTTATAACTTTTATGACAACAATATTACTTGATTGTTTGTTTGGCCTTTGCCTTACTGATCAATACAACTAGGAAACGAAAGAAATAAACTGCAAGTGTTACAAGCTTTTCTTAGAATAACACATCAGTAGGGTTACTACTTTGCAAATTGTGGTCACTCAAGTTGAGATAGATTTTCTGAACTTTTACACATTGTTCACTCGGGGAGAAAGTAAGAAAACTCTTAAGATGAAATCTGCGCAGCAGTCTATAGCTAACTTTAGGGCTTCGACTCGTCAACCGCACTATTATGCAAAGAAAGTATAATAGGAAGATATAATATTATTTTAAATATTTGTATAATATATTTAAATCATTTATTTAAACTAAATAGAAATTTCTGTATATTTTTGTAATGGACTTTTTAAGTGTCGTTCATAGAATGTAGTCAAAAAAAATGTAGTGTAAAGTCTTACAAGTATTCTGTTTATTTTCCTTCTAAAATTTATTTGCCAATTATGTGACAGGCTCTCGTATTAATTGAAATTTCTTCTAATTATTAAAATGTAATAACCATAGTAACCACATTGAACTTTAAGCCGTTTAACTTTAAAATTTTATTAACAGGTAATCACGAAACGGTAGACATGAACCGAGTATACGGATTCCGTGGGGAAGTCACATCAAAATATACTTCCCAAATGGCGGATTTATTCACAGAGTTATACAATTGGTTGCCGCTAGCCCATTGTTTCAATGGCCGTGTGCTGGTTATGCACGGTGGACTGTTCTCGAAGGATGACGTCACTCTTGATGATATTAGAAATGTCGATAGGAATAAGCAGCCGCCGGAAGATGGTAAGTTTTGTGTCATAAGTTAGTTTCTGTTGTAAATTCGATTCCTATTCAGGGGAATTATATATTTATTATTATGTCCTCACTCTGATAACAAGATATAGCTCGATAGTTAAATTCCGCCACTACACGTACAATTTCTCAAAATTGGGCAGTGCATGGGGAACATTGTATTACTTAATACTAGGTTCTGTTTACCTTCCCTACTATACGCTAGATACAGCGTGAAGGTAAAAGAATACTAACATAATCCCAGACTAGTATGGTAGAACACTTTATTCTCCTTTTTATATTTCTATATATTTTCTTACATTTCAGGCATAATGTGCGAACTCCTCTGGTCCGACCCTCAACCAATGAACGGCAGAGCGCCATCGAGACGAGGAGTTGGTTGCCAGTTCGGACCCGACGTTACGACGGCATTCTTAAATAGAAATAAATTAGACTACATTATAAGAAGTCATGAAGTCAAAAATGATGGATATGAAATTGCGCACGATGGGAAATGTATTACAGTTTTCTCTGCGCCTAATTATTGGTAGGTTTGAAGACAAAAAACATATTATTAAAAATGCTGTCTTATATCACGCTGATAATAATTTGTTTGCTGATAATGTTTGTTTTATATAGACAATTAAAATAATATATATATTTTTTAATATAATTATTATTTGAACGAGCAGTTCTCAAGATTAACTACTCCCCAGTTCAGTTGAACTTCCCAGGTTTATAATATGTATTAGTATAGATAAATACAGTATTAATTACATAATTTTAAAAAGTGATAATACAAAATAGAAACAGACATTTAATTTTATTTTTATCTCATTTCAGTGACACAATGGGCAACCTCGGTGCTTTCATCACAATGAACGGCAAAGACCTTAAACCAAATTTCACTACTTATGAAGCTGTGGTAAGTACTTTAAAAATTGCTTACTTTTAATATTTTTTTTCACGCAGCTTCACGCACGCAAGCAGAGGGAACCTCACTAAAACACTATGTTACTGGGGTATATAAAATATTTAATTTTCTCGAGTGTAAACCTAGTGGGTTTACACGGGGCATTTACAGTCGCACACTTATACTGCTGCCCCACAACGGTCTCATTTAATTTTGTTGTAATATTATTTAAATAATAAATATTTTTAATTTAATTTCAAATGTAGCTAAAATATATAAATTAACACTACATTATTATATTTCAGTCACACCCCGACGTTAAACCTATGGCTTACGCGCATTCCCTAGTAAGCATGATGTGTCAATGATCCAAGCCCACCCTGCCAGGGTTCGGGGCTTACGACTACATTTACACTGATTAAAACCCTCTAACTGGAAACATTCGTCTGTCAAATGACAGATTAAGTATCAAAACAACTGTCAATGTCAAAATAAAATGGATAATTATGCAACTTTGCACATTTCCCGTTGTTATTTTATTTTACAATATTTGAATGTCAATAGTAATCTGTCTATATTAATTATATATTTTAATAATAAAATAGTTGAGTAAAACGCCATTAAGTGATCTACAACGTATGTCAAACTGTAGCTGTCAATGTCACTCAATTGGATGTGACAGTATCTGGTAATAATAATAGAATGATGTGTGTATATTTTAAATATATAATTGATAAATAAATAAACATACTTTAAAACTTTTATGTTGGTATGAAATTGATAATTTCACTAAACCTTCCTGTTCTATCATTAACACAATAGATGTTTAAAAGACATTTTTTAAAATTACTTTCTTTGTAACTCCGTTCTCCACTATCTGCTTAAGTATTGATATCGTTGAATGACGGAGTTTAACGTCGCATTTCATAAAACCTGCCTACATCACATCGCGTTAAGTCGAATTTCAAATTAAATTAATAAAGAATTAAATTAAGTACATTTTTAACGCTTTATACAATAGTAATTTTATTAAAAATACCCTAATATAATAATTAATATCAATTATTTATTATTGTAATTTTATCTTTACCAATACAATCGAAACTTGGGCGGTGCGTGGGGAATGGAGCTTCTTAACATACGGTTCCCTTTGCCTATCGCGAAATAAATTCTAGTACTTAGATTATGTAGGATCCTAATATAAATACATATATGTGATTTCGAGCCTTCTGTTTAAACTAGTGACATAAAATGTCGCAATAATGCCTTAACATCCAAAATTTTTAGTTTTGGATGGTTATTATGTAATAATTTGCGTGGATACGAAATATTGAAAAATAAGATTAATATAAATCTATTATTTCATAATGGCAACCAGTTTAATAAAAATATTTTACGCGGTGAACAGGGAAATTAATGATGGAACACTTTTTAATAATGATACAGATTTCTAAATTTGTATTTTTTGGAAAAATAAATTGCTACCAGCTTTTCTGCAATCAGTTAACATGAAGTCCATATGAAATAAATATATTAAACTTTATTACAAATATTTGTGATTTATATGGAACATCACAGTAAATGAGGTACATTTATTTTTCTTTAATATTTTAAGCTGTGTGTTTTAATTGAGTACTCAAGGCTGTTTACTCGGTGACTTTTGTCTGTAAATATTTGCGCGAATTAAAAAAAAACATATGCTTGTATATTAGCTACTTTGTAGTTTTAAAAAAAACGAACCAAGTCAATATGTATTTTTGACAATATCTTAGTAACAAATCTGTGTTTTCTAAAAAAAGTCTGTATAAATAATTGTCGCTGCATTTTTATCCCAAATAAAAATTTACAGTTTTCTTAAGAATGTTAATTTGAAATATACATTTCTATTTCTTTATTATAATAAAGTATCTATTGTTTTTCGTATCTACTTAAAATTATCGTGAATTATTATTATTAATTTGTATTTATTGTACTTCACAAAATTATTTTTATTTAAATCGACGACTTGAATGGGAAACAGAGTATCTTAACACTAGGCTACCAGGTTGCCACTGCCCGCCTACTATGTTTGGAATACAGTGTGAAGCTAAAAAATATAATTCTTAGGTATTTTTATTTATACAAAACTTATAACATGTCACCATTCAACTAAATAGACATCTAAAACCTAAATCACCTAAAAACGATAGTTTTCCAAGTTCCTATTTCTGCTGCATTAGTTTATATATATAATGAATAATGAATTAATTTCCAATAATGAATTAATTTTAAAAATAATGATGATTTTTTTGTTACTTTTTTAGAAATCAGTAGTACTGCTTAGATTATTGTATTGAAGTGTCATTTTTATTACATTAATTTGTTTGTATGTTAATTATGTATAAGAAATACTAATTCAAAAACAACTTAGCCATCACAAATATTTATATAGTTATAGTTTTATTATATTAAAATGTATAGTATACAAGGACTTGCGCATTTACTATTAATTTTGATTTTTTTTAATAATCTGTTGCCATCTCGCCCCTCCTTTATTAATAATATTTTAAGTATATATAAGAATCCTTAGCTTCATTTCTACATTTATATACAATTCATGTTAAATTAAATAGTACCAAATTAAGAATTAAGATTTAGTACATAATAACGAGGGAACTATTCAGTCACAAACAGACATTTTAGTTATATTCATTAATTTTAATAACATATGGGTATAAGCTTTGTATAAACCGCAAAGTATATAGAAGTGATGCTTAGACGCCGCTGTGGACAGAAAACCCTCTAATAATTTAACTAGGTTTATTTTCTCCTTTTTTTAATGTATATTATTTTACCACGATTTTCTTTAAATAAAAGCAATTCAATAGTAAATAGTTTAGCATTTTTTTTAAAGAAAAATATGTTTTTTTAAGTATTTTTACCAAAATGTATTCACAACAAATTCCATGTTATTATTATTGCAACTGAATTTAGCCATAGCGATATATACAATATAAGGACCTACTGTAGATTTTTTTTCCGTTGCCATCGATTTCCAAAAGATATGTGAATATTTTCCTATATACAATAAATAGTGTGCTCAAGGGCTGTTGTGTCTTACATGCAATAATGAGCGAATTTAGATATCTTCTAAGTATATACGATAGTCGAGTTAATGTTAAGATATTTTTGTGGGCAGGTTTTGTTCGAAGCCGTCGTAAATGGTGTTTTTGATTTCACACAAAAAAAATGTTTTTTTTGTTTATGGGTACAACGTAAACAGTGTTGCTCTAATTAAAAAAATGTATTTTAATCTTTTAAAATGTTACAAACTGGACATTATATTTTTATTCAGTCATAATTTTTCACCTTTGTCTTGTTTTACATAAGATTTTTTTTTATTTAATTCAATTTATGATTTTTGGAATGACGTCACGCGGCTTAATATCCATAATACTCGAAATGCTTTGTTTTGGTGACTATTACTATATCACATTTGAAACGTTTAGTGACTGAACACTCTTTATCACTATCACAGGACACTCAAAAACACCAAAATAAAGTTGCCAAAATAATGCTCAAATGCATTTAATTTATAGTAACCCATTTTCATTGGATAATGAAAATATGGCTTGGATAGTTACGTTATAGTACGGTCAATGTGTAGTGGTCGCTTTAAAGTAAGCTTGAACTTTTGCGCAAAGAAAAATCTAAACTCAAATCTGCGTAGCCATCTCAATTAAACTTCATTGCAACCAAAACTCATCGGCCGTACTATAAATAACAATTTTTTTTCTAGAAATTTTGTTCTAGATCATTCTATAACTAAATAAATATATTACAAATCAGATTTAATTCAACGCGAGTGGTTTATAACATCGCCAGTGTAAATGATGGTTGTAATGTATGCCAATATTCGAGTATTGAGATGCTGAGCATATCAGACGTGGGTAGGTTTGGTGTTTTATTTAAATAAAATTGTTAAATTTGTATTTTTTGTGGTTTTTATTTATCACCTATTCCAGATAATTTTATACTATCCAGTAATAAATAAAGGATTAAAGCAGCTAAGTAAAAGAATGAAAGTAATGAGTAAAATTAAGACTTCAAAAGTGTTATTATTAATAATAATAATATTTAAATCTATTTATTTAAGGATGTTTACTGAAATAAATACAAGTCTTTTTTTTGTCCTTTTTTATTTAAATATTCTGTAAAAGTTTGTGAATACTATAACAAAAGATACAAAATAAAATAACTACTATTAGAAGTATAAAAATATTCTTAACATTTTAATACTAATATCTCACAATGAACGCCTTGACCAACTAACATAGATATTAAATGCCAAAAGATTAAAATAATTATTTATTCGGTTATCTGTAACTGACGACCATTGAAAATATATGACAATTTAAAAAAAAAAAAAATAGAAAAAAAATCGCTATTATTCTTATCAAATACTTCTTTTTACGAGGGCACTAATTGTGTTATCATTTTAACAACAGTTTTCTTGTCCAACTTGCATTTTGGGTAAAGTGTCTGACAGTTAGTGTCTAGAGAGCGGCCGGCTGACATCGCTTCGTATATCGATGTACCGTCTAACATCCGACGGACTAACACGTTACTGTAAAAGTAAAATGAAAAATTATATGATTTTTTTTAGATTCGGGCTATATCCCGCACACAGCAGGGTAGAAAGAGGGAACGTGCAAACCTAGTGTTAAGACATTTACTTCTGTGTATCTAAGTAATACAATAGAGAATAAAAATCAGCTGGACGCCGTATCCCGAGCAGGGTAGGCAGAGGGAACCTAGTGTTAAGAAACTCCGCTCCCCACTTTCCGCCTAACTCTGGAGACAGCGTGTTGAGTGGCACAAATCAACGCTGAGCTTTTGCCTTGGTGCCAGAGCGAAGAAATGAAAATATTAAGAAAACATTAGTCAATCCCACGATTGGGAATCGAATCCATAACCGTCGCGTTACAGTCACACCCTTGTGCCCGTGCGCTACGATGGCCGCCTATTACCTACTGTAAAGTTTCATTAAAACCCGTTCACTAGTTTTTGTATGCAAGACAAACAAACATCCATCCACCGCAAACTGATATTATAATTAAAATAAAATAAACAAACCTCGATACACTATCTAACAACAACTCAAAATCTGTAGCGTTCCCTGCCACAGTATTCTCACTAGCGAGCTGCGTATGAGCGCACGCGAGACGACGCACGCAGGAACCCCCATCGATATTGTACCGGGAAAGCATTTCATCGAACTGGTTCATCATGTCTGAAACCTGGCCTAGGTCTGTATCTACGCCTGGATTGGAAGAAAAATGGAAGGTTATGCCATTATTTCTATATTTTACATGCCTGTTTGGCTATAGGCAAAAATGAGCACATTCGAAATATTAAAGTACCGGGTATATCATACCGGTAGCTGGTAGGTATTTCCCTATACCTATATAATATACCCATGTCTTTACAAGAAAAATATACATATATATAGATACTAAAATAGATAAGCATTTATAATTCAGGTTCTAATGTTACATTTATAAAATAGAATTTAAACAAAATACTCACTTCTTCCATACCCTCCGTAACCATAACTAAAGGCATTGATAATTTTGGGAAGAATTATAACGGCCCCAAATCCTAATATAGATCCTAGAAGTACTCCACCTAAGTCTATCTTAACTGGTCCGTAGATACCTGGTGAGGATCCTCCATATGGGCCCTATAAAAATTAAAAGCATCAAAGGATATCGTCAACTATTTTAAAAAATCAGTTTCCCGATGTATACCACATTTAACAGAGTAAATAGAGGGAGCCTAGTATTAAAACACTCCGCTGTCCTCTTTTCGCCGAATTCTGGAGGCACTGCGGGTTGAGTGGCGACAACGCAACATTCACTACCTCGCACTGGTAAAAGGGCGGCGTTGAGTTCCGCAATCTAAATACACAATGTCTCGAAAATAAAGTGGAAAGCAGGGAACAGAGTGTCTTACCTAGGTCATACTAGGACCTAGGTTCCCTCTGACTACCTTGCTACGAGCGTGAAGCTAAAAAAAAATATTTTTATCCATGCTTACAGTACTACCATATCCTGATATTCCAAACCGTTGCGTCCTGTCTGAACTGTCTCTCTCGTCGCGGTCCTTGTCTACTCGTGATGAGGGCTCTGCTAGCTGATCCTCAGTTCTCTGGTAGCCGGTACTAGGTAGAAACCTTTATTTAATGGGATATATTTTATAAATTTAATAAATAATAAATTAGCTTTACGCTATATCCCGCACACAGCAGAGTAGGCAGAGGGAACCCAGTGTGAAGATACTTCCCCACTTTCTGTCGAATTCTGGAGGCATTTCGTGTTGAATGGCAGAACTCAACGCTGCGCTTTGCCTCGACACCAGAGCGAAGAAATGGAAATATAAATGATAAGAAATGAAAAACAAAAAAGAATTCNATACACAAAAAAAAAAAAAAAAAAACGTTAACACCAAACTAAAAACATAACACGATTCATATAATACGCACCCATCGTTCCTATAATTAGCGTCTACAGCTGCACAAGCGAAAACCAGCAAGCCCACCAAGATTATCTTCGAACCCATCTTCCAAGTCCTCGGATGCCACTGCCAGATTCCGTGTCCGCCACAATACTTTATACAAATGGTTCCAAAGCTTGCCCTAGAACAATTGTATGGGGAAACACCATTGTCATATGCTTATATTACACAACCACTTTTACTAGACGTCACGCTGAGATGATATCGCATGAGGAAGAGATTTTAGTAAGGCATAATCGAGTATTAATGGGTGGCGTATAAAATATTAGTTCCTTTTTCGTTTTTTTTTCCGTAAGACACTCCGTTCCCATCAAGACACTTCCGTTCTCTATTTTCTGCCGACTTGGAAGAAACGCATGTGAGCTTCGGAACTCAAGGCCGCACGTGTGGGTTCGATTCCCACTCGAGGGAATGAATTATATATATATTTAAACGTTTCATTCCTTCGCTCTGGCACCAAGGCAAAAGCCCGGCGTTGAATTCCGCCACTCAACACGCAATGCCTCGAAAAAATCGGCGGAAAGTGGGGAACGGAGTGTCTTAACACTAGGTTCCCTCTGAACCACTAGTTACCTCAGAACTCAACGACGCGCTTTGCCTCGACACCAGAGCGAAGAAATGGAAATATAAAGATAAATTAATATTTCACTTCCTCGAGTGGGGATCGAACCCACATCCACGACGTCACGAGCCTCGACGGCCTCGGAGTGTGGAGGTGCATTTTCTTTATTTTTTAACAACTAAAGTAAATTATATTTCTGGTTGAATAGTTGTTTAATACATTTTTAACATGATTTATTAATTTTCTCCCTCTAGTAAGAAGGCAAAACACGGTGCAGAGTTCCGCCACTCAAAACGCAATGCCTCGAACATTCGAGGAAAAGTGTAATAAGTAAGCTTAATCAAAATAATGAAAAACTCTCATATACAATACAATAATCTATATATATAAAAGGAATTGTCCTCACTGACTGAGGTAAGACGCACGAACAGCCGTAACCGCTGATGGTAGAAACGTGAAATTTGGACAGATGTTTACTTTTGTAATCTGGACATCCACTAAGAAGGGGTTTTGAAAAATTTTAACCCT
>JAKRZM010000900.1:413469-428132 GCA_036379175.1 Heliconius cydno galanthus | reverse complement strand
TCAATTTCAAAAAGTTGTATGTACCTTTAATCCAGGTATATCTGAAGCATTCCACAACCAACCCATTTCTCCGGGCACCGGATAGCCAGGTTTCAAAAAGGGGTTGCATGTTTTGTGACCTATTACGACCCCTGCAATATTATATCAGATATAGTAATATGAACTAACATGGGCGTCGCTTTGTGTCATACAAGTATGTATGTATGGGTCGCGATCAACTGTAGGTACTTTAGTGTTTGTGATGGGGGCTCGCGGTGTAGGCGAAGGGAAGGACACCTTGTCGAGAAAATACAACATTTAATTTCCTCGAGTGAGAATCGAACCCACAACCTATAGCGTTTACATTTGCACACCGGCTACAGTCCCTAGGATAGTATACTTACAAATCTATATATATAAAATCGAAAGGTCACTCACTCATCACGAAATCTCAGAAACTACATGTGCTAGGAATCTCAAATTTTGCATAGGAGTTATTTATAGGACGTAGGTGCTCACTAAGACGGGAATTTGGAATATTCGACTTCTAAGGGGTTGTTTTTGGGGTCGAAAGTTTGTATGAAACTTCATTACTACAAATGTTAGGAGTCTCAAATTTTGCATAGACAGAAATTAATAATGACATAGTTCACGCGGGTGTAACCGCAAGCGGACAGCTAGTATTTAATAAACTTTTGGTCGATTTATAGTAACATTTTATTCTCCTTAAGTGATATTAAATTATTAATAAACATAAATTTAGTTTATAAAAAAGAATACCTGGATGGATATCACCAAATGTGTAATTGTATTTTGAAGTGCATTTCTTTTTCTTTTTCTTATCATTATCTTCATCCTCCGCCATTCTTATTTTACACCTACGGGTGTTTTAATTAAATAATTATATACTTAATGAATCGATATTATTAAACAAACAATATTATCATTTTAATTATGGCTCTATTATCACTCTCATTTAGATTTAGGTGGTTAATATAAAACTTTTATATTGCATAATGTATTAAACATGACAGTTTCTTCATATTATATTCGTGGATTAACTAATTGCCTATTTTATTAATTATATGTGTGTCTCTCTTTAATAATATAATAACACAAATGAAACGCAATTAATAGATGTTACAAATTTATTAAGATCTTACTTTATACTAATGGGTTACAAAATAAAATATCAATGATTCATATTTAGTTATTTATCCTTAAACTTTTCTTGTATTGCCATCTTGTGGGCGCCACAGCATCCTTTGCCCATTAGAGAAAGCAATTTCTGCTCTTTGTCACAGCATCTCCTCTCAGTGTCTACATTAAACTTATTTATACATCTGTAATCATCGTCTTTCTCATATTTCATGTATTCTTTTATTGCCTTCTTTATTCGTTCATATTCCTTGGAGCAGCAAACTTTGCCCGCGTCGCTATAGCTTGGTGGTTGGGGTGGTATAGCTGCAGTCTTGTACATTCTCGCAAAGCCATCAGGGACAGTGCAAGGTCGCCCCAGCACTGGACACGGTCCAAGTTTTATAGGTGGCAAACCATAAGGTAACAAGGGTTCGGCTTCATCTTCTTCATCTGCTGCCTTTTTCATTTCTTCCTCTTCCAGCATCATCGTTACTGGGCAGCTTTGTTTATGTTTATATAAAGGACAGAAGGCCTTGTGAGCTTTCCTTGAAGCTATATTTGATATCTCAGCCAAACAATCACAATCAAATGTTCTACAAGGAGGTGCTGGCTTCGGAGGGTTACATTTACAATCCTTGTCCTCAGAAATTTCAACACAATCATAAACAGCGAATTTGCGTTTTGAATTGAATGCTTCCATGTTATAGACTATGGATTGATTACCTTGGATTTGATTGGGCAATGGTTTTTCTGGAAGTTTTGGCTTCGCAGGTAGATTTATCTGTGGCTCATTTAGTTTTATTTGTTCATATTGCTTCCAACTGCAACCAGATCGACCACAACAGCAACCTCCTTTGGATGTCGTTACGTCGTTATTACCGGTTGATTGAGAATAACAATTGGCCATAACATCTTCTTCAGTATAATTATTTCCACAGACGGATTCTTTAAAGCCAGGTACTTTGGTTACGTTAAAAACGTAAGCAACCGTCGTTTTACTGGATTTTGGCGTAACACCATATAATTTATTTTTTCGATCCTCACAAGTTTCACCTTCTTTCACCTTTCCGCCGCATCCTGTGCAATCCACTTTCTTTAATTTACCATCTTTGTCTAATTTTTCGGGACATTCATCACGATGCCAACGGTCGTCTTTACAGTCACATGTGCCACAAATCTTTCGTTTATTAACATCTTTTGTTTCTGTTACTTTACCTTCAGCTTCTTGTTTGTACGCTTCCAAGTTTCTGATATACATTCTAACTTTATGAGCTAACGGGCAGTTGGAATTGCCACAAGGACCCGTTATGTCACCCATTCTGATTTTATTAATAGGATATTTCTTTTTAGGTGGTGCATCAGAATCTTCAACTTCATGCTTACAACTATAATCATCTTCTAGTCCTACTACACCACAGCTCTGGAGTTCTGTGCATATTTCAATTTTTTGCTGAGCATTGCTGGTTATCGTAGGATCTTCTAAAGTAGTTGTCTCGTACAAACTGCCAACCATACAGAAATTTGGATCATCACCCTCCACCCTGTTACATTTAAACATACTTGGTGCTTTATTTGTTCTAAATACAAAGGAATCCGGATCTTTCATCAGTTGTTGAAATTCTGTGATTATGCTGTCTCCCAATGCACTTATTCTGAGAATAAAAGATATTTCACCAACTTGCTTACAGCAACATTCTGCAAATAACGGTGTATTCTGTTTTATGGAGAGTGGCTCGTGGAGCTTACAAGCTTCGGCAGTTTCTTTAAGCATGTGGAAAAATTGAGTATCCCAATGCATAGTACCTATTCCAACAAATATCTCTACTTCATTTTCGTCATCATTCCACACTTCAATCTCTAAAGGAAATTTGCTTAATATCATCAGTACTGTGTCTGGATAAGAAGGGAACAAATACGACTTTCCGACTCTTATAGTACGACTCCATTTTCGTCTTCCATTTTCGTCACAATCTACTATATCATCTTTCAAATCTTCATTGAGTGCGAGTTGCCCTTCCTTGATTATAAATTGTACTTTAGGACCAAATTTAATCTTTATAATAAGTTTCTTATCGGCTCCGCTATTTTCGTCTTCACCAGATGCAAAAATAGTGACTTTGTCTATGAATATCTCAACCAGGTACATTTGCTCCATGACCTGTCAAGTTCAACGGTATTTATCAGAAGTCTATCTTAGAAGTCATTTGGATATTTTCTTCAGTATCCTTTATGTACTGACTTTAAAGTATATTCATTCACAAAGTACACGGAAAGAGGAAGCACGTAATTATGGTAAACATGTCACTGCATTAATTTTAAAAAATGTTATTGGTCTTTATTGTGTTTCACTAATGAAACTACGTCTTAATTTTTGATAGTACCGTCATATTAAAACAGTATATACCATATACTAAAACTACTAACATTATACCCATGTACACATAATGTATCAACGTATTCATGTATAGGATATTCTTAAAAGACGATTAATTCTCGATAGAACCTACCCTCATAACGTAATTCTTCCTTTAAATCGTATAGAGCCAATGCCTTAGAAATCGGCGGAAAGCGGAAAACGAAAGTATCTTAATGGGAACAGAGTGTTTTGAAATTTGGTTTCCAGGTTCTCTCTGTCTACCCTCCTATGCTGCTGTGTATTCAGGGGGTATTATATATATATTCTATATAGATAGGGTGTATTCAGCACATAGCAGGGTAGGCAGCAAGCNATCTTTCATCAGTTGTTGAAATTCTGTGATTATGCTGTCTCCCAATGCACTTATTCTGAGAATAAAAGATATTTCACCAACTTGCTTACAGCAACATTCTGCAAATAACGGTGTATTCTGTTTTATGGAGAGTGGCTCGTGGAGCTTACAAGCTTCGGCAGTTTCTTTAAGCATGTGGAAAAATTGAGTATCCCAATGCATAGTACCTATTCCAACAAATATCTCGACTTCATTTTCGTCATCATTCCACACTTCAATCTCTAAAGGAAATTTGCTTAATATCATTAGTACTGTGTCTGGATAAGAAGGGAACAAATACGACTTTCCGACTCTTATAGTACGACTCCATTTGCGTCTTCCATTTTCGTCACAATCTACAATATCATCTTTCAAATCTTCATTGAGTGCGAGTTGCCCTTCCTTGATTATAAATTGTACTTTAGGACCAAATTTAATCTTTATAATAAGTTTCTTATCGGCTCCGCTATTTTCGTCTTCACCAGATGCAAAAATAGTGACTTTGTCTATGAATATCTCAACCAGGTACATTTGCTCCATGACCTGTCAAGTTCAACGGTATTTATCAGAAGTCTATCTTAGAAGTCATTTGGATATTTTCTTCAGTATCCTTTATGTACTGACTTTAAAGTATATTCATTCACAAAGTACACGGAAAGAGGAAGCGCGTAATTATGGTAAACATGTCACTGCATTAATTTAAAAAAAATGTTATTCTTAATCTTAATTTTTGATAGTCTACCGTTATATTAAAACAGTATATACCATATACCAAAACTACTAACATTATATCCATGTACACGTAATGTATAAACGTATTCATGTATAGGATATTCTTAAAAGACGATTAATTCTCGATAGAACCTACCCTCATAACGTAATTCTTCCTTTAAATCGTATATAGCCAATGCCTTAGAAATCGGCGGAAAGCGGGGAACGGAAGTATCTTAATGGGAACGGAGTGTTTTGACATTTGGTTCCCAGGTTCTCTCTGTCTACCCTGCTATGCTGCTGTGAAATATACGGTGTATTCAACACATAGCAGGCGGCAAGCTACTGAAAAAACTAATATAAACCATGATAGAACTGGATGTATTTCAACCTGTATACTTACGATAGCGGATAAGTTCAGTCGCGTCCTATTAATGCATTACTGAGCACTGAAAATTTTATTTTGTAACCCCAAAGTTAAATTTTGTCGATTTTCACACAACTGACATTTTGTATGTTTGCACCTATTTGAAATAGGAATAGGTAGGTTTTTCTTGCTTCCTTTTTAATTATATTTGTCTACTTATATAAAAAATGTTTTTATATGATTCTATAAGATCTCTTTTTTTGATATATATTAAAAAAATATCAATTTAAATAACTATAATTTTTCGTTATTATCGTACATATACCGTAAACAGACAGAATACCAGTTCAACATATTTTATAATTTATTTACGGTTCTAAATTTCTGTTCAAAAATCTTTTTAGCTGAAAATCCGTCTGAGTTGACATTACTAAACATGAAAGAGCATTTAATGGTTAACAGCGGCGGATGCCCTGAACGACTAGCCTGCTGGATAAGTCAGAGGACAAGGAACTCGGAATCTATGAGCAATTGGAAACAAATAATGAGGTAAATACAAATATATAATGAAAATAATTTATAAGTATAAATATCTCGTAATTTCTTGGCGCTGCGTTTATTTCTGCTGTTTTTAGGAATGGGAAAAGGTTATCTTAACACGAACGCCAGCTTCCCTCTGCCTATCTTGCTATGTGGAAAAAAGCACGTTTATACAAGTATTTAAATGACCTGTCACCCTTATACATACAAAAAATAACTTTTCCTTATTTCTTTCCAGTAATAAATTGGTATCATCAATAATGAATACGACAGCATTGACAGACGCAACTATGAAAGGTGTGAAAGGGTACGACTGCGAAACGTTCACGCCGTGCCCTATACAAGAGGAAGCTTTGGAGAAGTTATCAAATAGCATTTCTGTTTTAACTAGTACCGAAACTCGAAATTTGTAATATAATGTATCGAATAAAAATATCCAGTATTAGTGTAAATAGTTTTTTAAATCTTCCTTAATATTTGTTCTTCTTCTTCGTGTCAATGCTTGGAGAATTCAGATAATATTTTGCCAGTATTTAACCACGTTGACTGCGGTATCAGTTGCCTTAATCAAGTCGTCATGTGAGCAGGAGAATGGACATTGCGGGCAGGAGAGTAAGTGTGCCATCGTTTGTGGGTGTGAATAAAAGAAGAATACCTATAGATACCAGCGTTGTCAGATAACGATATTAGCGAGACGGCCTGAATCTTAGTCCTAACATTAAATGCCCCGAGCGGGACACATATGACCCCGCTTTTCATAATTTTTTTTTTCTATGAACTTTGAAAAATGTTTTTAATTCATTTATTTTTTAATAAATTACTAACAATTTCAGAGACGACTTATCCTACTTATATTATAAATGTGAAAGTTTGTGAGGTTGGATGTTTCTTAAATTTTCACGCAAAAACTACTAATTTTTTTTGAGTGGAGGAACTCAATACCGCGCTTTTGCCTTGATACTAGAGCGGAGAAATGAAAATATTAATAAATAATAATTCCCCCGAGTGGGGATTGAACCCACAACCGTCACGTTACAGTCACACGCTTGTGTTGCTGCGCCTCGACGGCCTCAAAACTTATTAATATTTTTAACAGACTTCAACACCCATAAAGTTTCCATAAAGAATTCAGCTAGCAGCTCAATTCTAAAACCACTGACACAAAGTTTTTTTTATAGATAGAAAAAAAGATAAATATTATTTTCAGGCTAAAAAAAGAAAAAAAATATATAAAAAAATAAATTTATTTTACATAAATAACATTCATCTGAGCAGTTTTAATGTTCTTAATTTTGACGCAATCCTTTCCTTTGCTTCGTCTGAGATGGGCCTCAGTGGTAAAGCTGGGGGGCCCACATTAATACCAGTCACCAATTCCATACTAGCCTTCATCACTGGGACCCACGGACCTAATGAATTACATTTTATTATTAGCTATATATAATGTTATAATTTATAAAATATATATTTTTTTAAGTTAAATTTTGTGTGAAGCAAATCAAAAATCAGCCCCACGCTGTATCCCTTACACACTGCTGTGTACGGCGTGCACAGCAGCGTGTAAGGGATTGCACGCTGCTGTGCACGACGGCGTGCAGCTGCGTGGAGGTAGGCAGAGGAAACTTAGTGTTCAGACAGTCTGTTCCCTACTTTCCGCTGAATTCTGGAGACATAGCGTGTTGAATGGCAGAACTCAATCGCTTGAAACGAAAGCGTCGCCTGCTATGTGCGTGATAAAGCATGAAGCCATAAAAAACAAAATAATTATAATCAATACCTTCAACAGTGTGAGCTTCTACAGCCACACTAAGCTTTTCTTGTAAAACTCGAGCAGTTTCGATGTCAGCTTTGTCCATCGCATCAAGGATATCTTTTGCCAGTTGAGGGAAAATGTTATATGTTGTTCCTATACTGGACCGTATCCCTAGAAGGGCACCCGGAGCTAGCAACTGTGGATAAATAATTAATTTTTAATATATTTGTGAGGCCTTCCCCAATTCTCGCCACCACACTCGATCCTCAACTCTTCGGGCACATCCGCTTCCCGCCAACCTTTATGTCGTCGGTCCATCTGGTAGGGGGTCGGAATTGGGGAAGGCCTATGTCCAGCAGTGGACAAAAGATGGCTGCTGATGATGATGATGATACTTATGAGGCCAGTCGTGGCGCAGGGGCACAAAGTGTGACTGTAAAATCGACTGGTTGTGGGTTCGATTCCCACTCGAGGAGATGAAATACTTATTTAAATTTATATTTCCATTTCTTCGCTCTGGTGTCGAAACACATAATTCGACGAAAAATGGGGAATGAAGTGTCTGAACACTAGATTCCCTATGCCTACCTTGCTGTATGCGGGATACAGCGCGAAGCCGATTTATTAGATTTTTTTAAACTATTTTATACTATTTAATAAACAAATTTTAAAAGTTAAGAAAATATTTTAAATCATTTATGATATGGTTTTATATAAGTTCTACAGATATTGGTATATTGTAGTGCTATCAGTGCTGGTACTTCAATAGTAATTTTGTATAAAATATATAAACCAATAATCGTGAACTAAAAAGTAACTTCTTTCTGGTTTGTTCACATTTTATCTCACGGCTCCCTAAATAGGGTACAGGTAATAAAATTATACGTCTTGAAGACTGTCTAAAAACTTCAAATTAAAATAAATTTCTCATTGTAATTTAGCAGTTCGAAGTTTTCTTATTGTGCTATAGTATGTTTTACTTACAGTGTCAGCTCCAAGAAACATTTCTTGACCAACTTGCAAAGATCTAAGAACTTGGGCGCCTTCGCTTAAATCGTTGGAGGTAAACTTTAAACCCTTAAAATTTGGAATGCGTGCTGTGGCTTCTTTTACAAACGCTGGCATATTTACTGAAAATATATATAAAAAAATTAAGTTTAAATTATTAAATTTAATTTTATGTATAATAAAACAATTTTTGTTAATAAGGCCAGTCGTTCCGCAGGGGGCGGCAAAGTGCGACTGTAAACGCGACTGGTTCGATCCCCACTCGAGGAATTGAAATATTTGTCGAGGCAAAGCACGGCGTTGAATTCAGCCACTCAGCATTGCGTATGCCTCTAGAATGCGGCAGAAAGTGAGGAACGGAGAGTTTTAACACTAGGTTATTAAATAAACATTTCATTTCCTCGAGTGGAGATCAAACCCACAACCATTCGCGTTAACAGTCGCACTTTGTGCCACTGTGGCATGAATGACCTCATAAAATACATCTAAAAAATACTCACTTTCAACTTTGGACATGCTGGGTATATTGTAATATAAAACGGGCATGTTGGGTACAGCATTCGCTACTATTTCTACATATGAAACTAGCTCAGAAACCGACTGAGGCTTGAAGTAAAGCTCTGGGAGGGTCAGGAGTGAGTCTACATTCACTTTTGAACAGTATACAGCCTGTAATAATAATAATATAAATGTGAATTTTAACATTATTATACAATATATATTCAGATTTAGATTCAGGATCAGAGTGTAAACATGCTAACGTCTTATTAAACAAACTATCAGGAAACATACAACACCTTTGAAAACTATTTCATTTGATTTCTCTACTATATGATATAAAAATATATGTTAATTTTGTATATTTTTTTCACTTTCGAATGGTATAAAAAATTTTGCAGGTTTACACTGTAAGCCGACGATATTTTTTTTCGACAGAATTTCGTTATGGTTTTATAAAGCTAAGGTGATAATGGTACTTAAACAAAAATAAATTACAAATAACGTTGTAAAACACAATAATAAGATAACATTGGTGAAAACATACTGATAATATTAAGTAAATAAAACAAATTATATAATTTTATCTACAAGAAAATGTTTACTATAATAAATGTTAATTTTCGTTGCCTAAAACTCGGTTTTTTTTGTCATTGCAGAATAGGCACTACGTTCTCCACTTCCTTCCGAATTCTGGAGGCAATGCGTGCTGATTGGCGGAACTCAACGTCGCGCTTTACCTCGTTGCCAGAGCAGGGAAATGACAAAATTTCATTTTCTTTATGGTAATCGAACCCACAACCATCGCTTGTACAAGAGTTTAGCAATTTTTCAAGAGTTTATAACGAATATGGAGTAGATAAACTTGCAAAATCGAAACCCATCATGGCGCAGCATAACATCATAAGACGAAACGACGATTAGACGTAAACGGAAGAGTTATATAAGTTCAATTCCAACTTGGGGGGCTTCAAGAAGGGAGACTCCATCATAAAAAATAAGGCTATACTTACTAAATCAAGAACGTCAGCGAGTGGGGCACCACCCACTTGCACCATTATATGTAATCCCAAAGGCTTCCCAGTAATCACCCATTCGTCTATTACTTTTTTTCTATCAGAAACTGATAAAGACATGTGCTCTCCCGTCGTACCGCCCACTAAAATTGGTTAAAGCATTTATTTTGGAACCTAGGGTTACTTTTGACGAACATTGAGTGTCGAGTTGTGGAACTCAACGCCACGCATTGTTCTTTATTTTTAGAGTAGGTAATAAAAATAATTAATTCCTACGATTGGGAATACAACCTACAACCTTCGCATGTACTGTGCCGCTACGTTGACGAACGAAGGACTCTCTACCTGTACCTATAGCAAAGGTATTCTAATTATTGGGGCCATCGTGGCACAAGTGCACAACCGTGTGACTGTAAATACGAAGGTTGTGAGTACGAGTCCCGCTCGCGGAATGTAATAGAAATTAGCTTCACGCTGTATCCCGCACATAGCAAGGTAAGCAGAGAGAACATAGTGTTAAGATACTACGTTCCCCACTTTTCATCAAAGGGAATAAAATATTTAATATTTTAATTTTCTCGCTCTGGTAACGGGACAAAGCGCGGCATTAGTTCCGCCATGGGGCACGGAAGTATCTTAATAAAAAGTACCCCAACAGTCTGGTTTTTACCTTCTCATAATACTAAAATAGATGAAAATAAAGAAAAATACCTAGTACAGCATTGATCCCCTTGTCAACTAAGAATTTAGCATATTGCTTAATAACACCATAGTTGATACTATAGTCCTTATTCAATGGAGTAAACACTGGTGGACATAGACCTTGCACGTTAAAGGCAACCTGAAACAAATAGATTTATTTTGTAATTTGGCGGAACTTAACGCAGTGCTTTGTCTCGTTACCAAAGCGAGGAAAAAATAATAATACGGCAACAAAAAATATATATTTTATTTGGTATAAATATTTAGCTCATTTTTTATGTTTAGTTTAGCAATGAATCTAGTGAATTAATTAAATTCATTAAAATCCCGCTAAGTTCAAATTTTTATACATTTTCTTAATAAGTATTTTTCATTTTTAAGTGTGGAAAAACACTTTAAAAATGTTAAAATATTAAATTAAAATAATATTCTCTATTGCCAAGGATAATTCTAAGTAATTATCTTTGGGTAGCGACGTAGCTCGATGAGATCGTATAACTTAGTTAGTCAGAGAGTTTGGACGATATCCAAAGAGGCGCAGGTTCAAGTCCCGCTACGTTCAAATTTATATAAGTTTTTTTAATAAGTATATTTCTTTCCTAAATGTGGAATAACATTTAGGTGTTAAAAACAAGCTACAATTTATATAAGCATTAAAATAACATAAGACTTTTTATTTTACACAAAAAAAATATACAATTAACAAATAAACAACAAACAAACAAGCGGCCTTATCACTAAAAATTATATCCAAGCAACATAATCAGAAGAATCAATTGAGAACAGCGGGCACGGCGCTTTATGTAAACATTTTATTTAAGTTGGCTATAATACAATAATAAAATTTAAACGGGCGAAGCCGCAGGTAGCGACCTACCTAGTACATTTATATATATGTAAAAATAAATCCGCAATTAGTGAATATTTTATTGAAAATTAAAAGNACCATCGCTTGTACAACACTAGCAATTTTTCAAGAGTTTATAACGAATATAGAGTAGAAAAACTTGCTAAATCGAAACCCATCATGGCGGAGCATAACATCATAAGACGAAACGACGATTAGACGTAAACGGAAGAGTTATATAAGTTCAATTCCAACTTGGGGGAAGAGAGAAGATTACATATCATACAAAATAAGGCTATACTTACTAAATCAAGAACGTCAGCGAGTGGGGCACCACCCACTTGCACCATTATATGCAATCCCAAAGGCTTCCCAGTAATCACCCATTCGTCTATTACTTTTTTTCTATCAGAAACTGATAAAGACATGTGCTCTCCCGTCGTACCGCCCACTAAAATTGGTTAAAGCATTTATTTTGGAACCTAGGTTTACTTTTGATGAACATTGAGTGTCGAGTGGCGGAACTCAACGTCACGCATTGTTCTTTATTTTTAGGGGAGGTAATAAAAATAATTAATTCCTATGATTGGGTTTCCTACGTTGACAAACGAAGGCCTGTACCTATAGTAAAGGTATTTTAATTATTGAGGCCATTGTAACACAAGTTCACAGCCGTGTGACTGTAAATGCGACGGTCGTGCGTACGATTCCCGCTCGGGGAATGAAATAGAAATCAGCTTCACGCTGTATCCCGCACATAGCAAGGTAAGCAGAGGGAACATAATGTTAAGATACTACGTTCCCCACTTTTCATCAAAGGGAATGAAATATTTAATATTTTAATTTTCTCACTCTGGTAACGGGACAAAGCGCGGCGTTAGTTCCGCCATTCAACACGCAATGTCTCAATAATTCGACGGAATATGGGGAACGGAAGTGTCTTAATAAAAAGTACCCCAACAGTCTGGTTTCTACCTTCTCATAATACTAAAATAGATGAAAATAAAGAAAAATACCTAGTACAGCATTGATTCCCTTGTCAACTAAGAATTTAGCATATTGTTTAATAACACCATAGTTGATACTATAGTCCTTATTCAATGGAGTAAACACTGGTGGACATAGACCTTGCACGTTAAAGGCAACCTGAAACAAATAGATTTATTTTGTAATTTGGCGGAACTTAACGCAGTACTTTGTCTCGTTACCAAAGCAAGGAATTAAAAAATAATAAATATATCATATTGTTAAGTATTTTTTTATTTGGTATAAATATTTAGCTCATTTTATATGTTTAGTTTAGCAATGAATCTAGTGAATTAATTAAATTCAATAAAATCCCGCTACGTTCAAATTTTTATACATTTTCTTAATAAATATTTTTCATTCCTAAGTGTGGAAAAACACTTTTAAAATGTTAAAATATTAAATAAAAATAATATTCTCTATTGCCAACAATAATTCTAAGTAGTTATCTTTGGGTAGCGACGTAGCTCGATGAGATCGTATAACTTAGTTAGTCAGAGAGTTTGGACGATATCCAAACCTGCGCCTCGCAGGTTCAAGTCCCGCTACGTTCAAATTTATATAAGGTTTTTTAATAAGTATATTTCTTACCTAAATGTGGAATAACACTTAGGTGTTAAAAATAAGCTACAATTTATATAAGCATTAAAATAACATAAGACTTTATTTTACTCAAAAAAAATATACAATTAACACACAAACAACAAACAAACAAGCGGTCTTATCACTAAAAATGATATCTTCCAAGCAACATAATCAGAAGAATCAATTGAGAACAGCGGGCACAGCGCTTTATGTATACATTTTATATAAGTTGGCTATAATGCAATAATAAATTAGAGCGGGCGAAGCCGCAGGTCGCTAGTACATTTATATATATATATATATATTTATATATATTATATATATATATATATACATCCGAAAATAGTGAATATTTGATTGAAAATTAAAAGCAAATATTTAAAAGTATTGAAGACGTACCATAGCGATAATGATATTATTATTAGTTTACTTTAGTTTCTCACGTCCGATTGCAGCGAACACTAATGTTCTTATATACAATAAACGATACATCGCGACGTTATCTTTTGTAGAGTCAACAATTTTATGATTATATTGTTTTATATAAGTTTTTTTATTATTATGTATTTGCAATAAATTACTTTACTTTTTTGCTTTACGCTCTATCCCGCATACAAGCAGGGTAGACAATGGGAACCCAGTGTAAAAGATATTACGTTCCAATTAAGACACTTCCCACTTTCCGCCGAAATCTGGAGATGTTGAATACTTAAAAAAAATAGCATCTATGAAAAACAAAGTTATAGATGTGTTATGTAATAAATATAATCAATCAAATAAATATATCGATATTTTCAAAAAGGTGAGGACCTTAAATCAAAAAAAATCTTTTCTCAGGAGAAAAGGTTTTTGAACAATTTCGAGCTTGCATTTTTACGTACTTGATCTTTATTGCTGTGTGTCTCATTCTCATGAGCAGAGGTAGTAACCTCTATAATTACAATGTCCTCTGAGAGTGGTAGTGTCAGGTATTCTCCTGTTTCCGTCTCATCTATTTCACTTTCCGACAGCACTTGACAGTCTACTTTATGAGGACCTGTGTCCGGTTTTAATTTTAATTCTACGCTGACTGTTCTACGTTTGATTAAATCTTCTGTGTTATTTTCTATCTGTAATAAAACATACAAGTTATATAGATTTTAGATATGGTTTACCACATTTAGAGGCCAGTCGTGCCGCAGAGGCAACTTGAGTGTGATTGTAAATGCGACAGGTTGTGGGTTCGATTCCCACTCGAAGAAATTATTTATTTCATATTATTATTTCTTCGCTATAATGACGAGACTGGTATCAACTAAATATCGAACAAATTACCATAAATTTATTAAAGGTGATTGCACTACAATTTTTCTAGGCAACCCTTGTGTAATCTACATCTCATACAGTGTTTTTATTTTCGCGATTGCATCTTTAACTAATTAGCGAGTTCGCTAACAGTATAATAAATAATTAGCTTTATGTATCAATGCTCTAATATCTAATAATATACAGAGTGGAAGAGGCAGCGCCCCTTTTACTGAAACTGCATATAGGGTAATATATTTCAAACCCACACCTAAGAAATTAATCCAGGTACCTCAACACTTGACTTGACGAAACGCGTAATTGCCTTCGACGCATGAAGAACGGAAAAGCGGTGGGACCTGACGACATTCCGATCGAAGCGTGGAAATCGTTGGGCTCTCTTGGTGTGCTCATGCTTACTGACCTTTTTAACCATATCTTGAACACTGGTAAGATGCCG